>PVKS010044529.1:0-14277 GCA_004027875.1 Aplodontia rufa | reverse complement strand
GCAAGAAGAGAATGAGAGTGGCTAGTTTCCATTATTTCATATCCAATCCCCTCTTCTTTCCAGAATACCACCATGCTTCTCATCATCTGGAGTATCTGAATCATTAAATGAAAAGATTATTACCATAATAGCTTCTTGGCCTGAATAAGTCATTGCTGACATCTTCGTGTAAGTTGCTCGTGCCATGGGTTTTATCCAATTATTTTTCACATTATTTTATTTTATCAAAGGTTTTTATCTTTTTAAATAGCAGCTTAAATAAAAACATAAAATTTAAGAACAAAGAAGTCCTGTGTATTTGAAAAAAGTACTCAACCCATATACTGTGTAGGTCTAAGACATGTGTGGTATGAGGTGAGCAGCTACACATCTAGGGAATGCAGGTGTACTGAGCCTGGGTGAGCCTCGTGACTGTCAACCCTGTGATATTTCAGCACTTGGCTACTAGTGAGGGGAAGGCTCTGGCCAAAATAATTTGGAAACAAATTGCCCATTCTGTTTGCATTGCTATTTAGATTTTGCCAGCATGTGAATGACTTTGGGCCTTTTGATATTTACTGTGACACTTAGATGTCCTGCACAATATTGATTCTGAATGTCAAGCCCTCTGTTTAGATGCTGCTTCCGTGTGATGAACAGATTACAAGAGAATACTAATTGAACCCTTTAAACACACACGTGCACACATATGCTCCCTCTCTCTTTCTCTCTCTCTTGTGCAGAAGCTCAACAAACAGCAATTTAAGTGCACATTTAATCAAAACCTATTCCCAGCCTTGTCAGTAGTGAAATAGTGAGGTTTTAAGTTTCTAACTAGTTTGTCTGAAATGAGTTGAAACTTTTTAAAAAGATGAATTATTTTCCCCACCATATATAATTTATTGCTATAAAATAAGTTTATCTGATACAAAACGGTATCCAGGACAGTTCAAAATGACCTCATGAACAATCATAAATTAGAATATTAAGGGAGGAAAAATATCAATTATGTTCTCTCCATTAAAGTAACAAAATGTATTAAATGAAATCTAATTGATTTAGTTAGTACAGTTGTAAAAATATTTTGAAGAAAATGTTTACGCTTTCCTGAAGTATCTATAGGAAAGTTTGTAAGAATATTTCATGAATGTATTTGGTACGTGGTTCTGTCTCCTGACCAATCCTGGTGCTTCCCCTAGTGGCATGCTTTCTTTTCTTGGGAAGTACAAACAATAATCCTTCCTTCAACAGCCTCAATCTCTGTATGCTGTTCCTCATCTATCCTATAAAGTAAATAATTTACAACACTTTCTTAAAAAGTTAAATTTCAAATAGTTCAATTGTAAGTTAATTCATCATTATGACATAGATGCATGCTACATAGATACTAACATACAGAAAGTCATTTTAATCAAATATCTTCAGAAGTTTAGCTGAAAATTAGCAACAAAATCTTTATCCCCCACCTACCTGAAAAATGTGAGGTCTTAATACAAAGAAGCATATATATTTGATTAAAAGTGGACAAATATACTTTATGGCTTATCAAATTAGTTGTGAGGTTCTATAAGGTATATCAATGAGAGGAGAGATCCTCCTTAATTCTGGTTTCCTCTAATATGGTAAACAGGATCAGAACGGCCTACTAATAGAAAATGAAATACTTATTTAATACCAGCCTTTTTTGTCTTTCAGGCAGAGTACTCCGTGTTTTCCTTAAACATGGAATCACAATAAAATCTTAGGTTGTTGGGAAGCAGAATATATTAGCTTGCTTTTTTCCTCCTCTGGTGATGCTAGGGCTTGAACTCAGGGCCTCCCACAAGCTAGGCAAGCACTTTACTATAGAGCTACCTTCTCAACCCTTTTTACAATATTTTGAGACAGAGTTTCGCTAAGTTGTCCAGGCTGGCCTTGAACTTGCGCTCTTCCTGCCTTAGCTTCCCACGTATCTGGGATTACAGATACTGGCATATACTACTATACCTCACTATTAATTTATTATTATGTAAATGCTGAAAGAACTATTTGGAAAGATACTCCACGAACAAAATTCATAGCAGCAAAGTTAATATCTGTGTTTAAGATCTGACTTTGTAAACAATGGTTTAACATTTCTAGTTCTCCAAAGCTAAGGCAATGGTGCTCAAAATCTTCAGTGGATTTGAAATTAAAAATATCAAGGCAGACTTTTTATGGCAGAAAATGGCTTTATTGCTATAGCTAGTTGAGCATCATCTAGCATAGTAATGTAGATAAGTTTCACGAGGGTGGCACCAGATCCACCTCTTGCATTAATAACATACAAAACCCTGAGCCGATATTGGGTGTTAAAGGTATCCTTTCATGTTCCCTCATGAAGATGCGGATTAACTGCAGCTTGCCAAGCATTTATAGGATAATCTTGTTTTTAGCTTCAAAAGGCACAATAAATGTGATAAAGTCAGATAGCCCGGCACTGTTATTTGCAAGGTTATCTCTTTTGGTGCATTCACACAGCTGGTGCACTTAGGCCATCAGGGCACTTTGAAAGGTCACAGTATCAGAAAAAGATGGAGTTCTAAGGGTTGTATTAGGGGCCTGCTAAGTGTAATCCAATATAGCGTTTCTGATCTTGTCAAGTGCATGAGACAGTTCAGAAGTTGTCAGGCTGTCTGAAGAGGCCCCAGAGCTCTCCTGCTTCTGGTCCTTTGTGATTATAAGGCCCACAGCACAGTGGCATCCAGTCCAATGCCACCAAGAAGCTGTAATGAATACCGTCAACAAAGTTAGGCATTTCCCTCAGTCATAAAGATAGAGAGACACTGTGAAATGAATTTCCCAATTAGCTATTTTAAAAGCAATGACTTTTAAAATAATTTTGCTAGTTTCTTTAAAAATGAATTGGTATGTAGTTCTAACGTCAGAAAAATATATCTGTTTGGATGCCTTTTACATCTCAGTTCTGTGTTACAGAAAATAGAACCTTCCCCTCTCAGTTTCTTCATTATTCTTTGTGGTAGATACAACTCCAAGTTCATGAATTCTTAAATCAATTTGATTTCCAAACCCAAGAATTTGACTGGCTGAAGTTCGTTGGAAATTTTACCTCAGACCATGTGAAGTTTATGTACCACCAGCTTGCCAAGTTTTCTCCAAGTTTCTTAGAGGAAGGCCCAATTGGTCATGGGCCTTTACGTTTATGCTGGTAATTGTGACAGTGGCTAATGGCTTAGCACCCATGTATCTTTAAATACGGTGTCTTGAAATAGATTTGAGCATTTTCAGTGAGGATGGGGTTTGCTTTACATCATGCCTTCCAGCTCCTCTCTATTCCCCAGGTCAAGGCTGGGGAACAGAAAGCAGGAATTCGCTCCATCAAGCCCCTGGGGTTCTTTACCCTCCATTCTCTTTAGAATCATCATTCCCTCCTCAAATTGAATTTTACTGGTCACAAATCATAAAACCAAAGAAATAAATCATAGAGATAACTCCTGGATAGGTAGGGACTGTCCACGACCCTTATGAAAGGAAAATGGTGTTAGCCAAATATCTTGAGGGAATCTGTGTCATGTGCTACCAGACTGCTGATGTCTTTAAGAGATGTCAACAAGAGGGAATCGCACTTGAATTTTACCATTTTTTAATATTGACAAGTTAAGTTTAAAAGTAAATTGTTCTTGGGTTGGAGCAGTGGCTCAGCAGTTATGGCGTTTGACTGGCATACGCAAGTACACAGGTTTGAACCCCAACACCATGTACACAACACAGTATCAGAGCATTGAAAGTCACATGAAAACTAAATAAAAATTGTTTCTCTCTGTCTCTCTCCTTTTTCTCTCACTGAACCTCAATCTTTCAAACAAAAAAAAAAGAAAGAAAGAAAGAAAAGAAAAAAGAAAAAAATGTAAATTGTTCTATTGGCTTGCTTATAAAACCATCTGGTCCAGATCTAGGACACTTAGGATTATCTTCTCAATGGGCATGGGTATTTTGGAAATGACAGGAGAGGAAAATACATTCAGATACCACCTTTCAAACAATGACGAAGCTCCTCACAACAAACCCTTTCTTCCTCCTGCAGATCAAGGTGCTAGATCCTAAAACTAGTGTATGGATGAAGGGTCAAGGAGAAAATACAATAAAAAAAGCAATTCTGAAAGCAGAAGCATATCCTGCCATACTCTCAATTATAAACCTATCTCCTCTGATTAGGAGATGTGACTTTAGTGTGATATTTTATTTCTTTATTTCTATGTGGAGTTGCACTTTACTTCTAAGATGAGTTTCTGTCTGTTTTCTCTTAGGGACTCCTCTTTCTGCATTTTTGCCCTCTTTCCTACACTCCTGTTACCTAGTGCCTCATACCGCATAATGCATCAATTGCTTATTGAACTGATGATTTTGGAAGTGAAGGTCTTGGAATTGAACCTACACCAAAACACTGGTTTGGGTCTACATTCCAAATATCAGTTCATAATGCCGAGAAGGATTGTACATTGTCTTTTCTTTCTCTTTTTTTTTTCTTTGTGGCATCCTCAGTGCAGATCTTTTTTTTTTTTTCCTGTATGAATGGATTTTACTACTACTCAGCATTCACGATTGGAGTGTGAAGATGAGCCAGTGGGGGTTCATGACTTCATGTGGCCTTTATAACACATCCTTCCAAGGTCTATCTCGTTTAGTTCGTACAAATCCAATTTCTTGAGGGCAGTCTCTTTAATGAAAGGGCACATTTCCTAAAATCCAACTGGGAATTTGACTGTCTCCCAATAGCAGCTGGACTCTAATTGCTGCACATAAACAAACATCATCTGGAACAGAGCCATTTTATAACTCTGGATGCTATTTATTTTCAAGACTACCAGGGTCATTTATTACTAATGACAGGAATCTGTAGCTAGCTGGAGTTGGCAGAGTCGTCCTCTTATGCAGGCAGCATTTCAAACTGGCTGTGTCTCTGGGAAAGCAAATCACCTAGACTTATGGCTGTGGTGCCTAGATCTAATTTAAATGTTCTGCACAGAGTCTTCTTAGCTCCCAATATCATCCATTTGTTGCCGACATAACAAATTCATATAATTTTGTATTATTGTCACATGCTACTTCTTATGTTCTTATATGTCAATATCATGCATCTTTAGGTGATAAATGGGATTCTTTTGGGAAACAACTGTCTAATATTTGAATTATTCAAAGCTGTAAGCATTGAAATTTGACATTGTTCCATGTTTGGAGAAAATTATCATGAAACATTTGATGGGTCACCCTGTCTTACCCTATGAGTTAACCATGAGAGAAGAGCAGAATGGCAGTGAAGTTCAAAGAGGAAAATCATCTGCTCAGTTTGTGAGGCTCCCACATTTCTTCTTTTCCAGAAGTTGGGGATAACTGGATCCTATTTATACACATAGCCCTACATCCATAGGAATATGATCCCTGCTTGCTCATCCATATTTTTTAATTAACTTTAGGGAGATCATGGCACAGAGTTCAGTATTTTGTCAACTAAGACTCAACCTGGACACAGTCTATGTTATGTTTAGATTTTTGGTATTTCATTTTATTCTCTATGCTCCTGCATCAAAAAGTTTTGATGTGTTAGCTAGATTTCATTACTAGTTGCCAAGTTATTTCACATTATAGAGCTATATACTATTTTCAGGATACATGTACTATGTACCAGGTATCTTTTTAAGTGATTGAAATGTATTTCCTTCTTTAATCTTCTTTTGAAATAGGTACTATGCTTCCATTTCATAGTTGAGAAAATAAAGGCAGAAAAATGTTGATTTTTTTCCCAAAGTGTCACACCCAGTAAGACCCAGAATTCAAAGTCAATAGCCTGATCCAAATCCCTGTATGTGTTTTTGCATCATTTAAAGAAAAGATACTAGTTATTGCCTCAATAGGCTTTACTGGATATTGTCTAGTTACCAAAGTCAGGACACTGTTGGTTGGAAAGTCAGTCCTGAAGACCTGCTAAGGTAGGCACTAAGACTGGCCCTCAGTTGAATGGAATGCTTTCCCAGAGACGTGCATAACAACAAAAGAAAAGCAACTTCTGCCTGTTGGGTATGAGTCACTGTCCAAGACAGAAGATGAGAGTCAGTGTTGGAGGAAATGCTTTTTGCGTTAAATGCTGGAGTATAATCCATAAGCACCAGAAAAGTGATCTCAATTGATCTTAGTTGATAATATGGGCAAGTAATGAGAACAACGTTGGGAGTGTAGATGGAATGGGGCTCACGAGGGTCCATCAGGCCGATCGAAGAAAAGAGATGAAAGAAACTAGTATGGTAGACACTAGAAAAACATCTAGATGGAAGACAGAGCATGACCAACAGAGAGATTTGCAGGTCAGGAGCCAACTATGGTTTCCAGAGCTAACTGCACTCCTTTCTGGTTGTCAGGAATTGAAGAACATGAACAAAGTAGGAAGGGGGAGAGATACCAGAAAAAGAGTTGGAAAACAGAAGTCAAACTTAGACTTTTGATGCTTCTGTTTTTTCTCTAGAGCTCGTTCCTTCTGGTTCATTTTACCCTCCACAGAGGACTCATCAGACCCAAGTCTACAGTAGTTGTGTCTGTCTTTGCTTGTCTTTCTCAAGGTGCTGGTTATTTTCCCTTGCATGCCTATCACATTTTGTATATGCTCATCTATGTTTATTTATTTTTACTGCTATTTCCTCAACTCAAATATAAACTTCTTAAGTTAGCAATCAGTTCTGATCTGCTCACAGTTGATCATTCAATTCTTGTCCATAAACATGGGTGGAATGGATGAATGAATGAATGAATTCTCAGGACTCAGACACAGGGCAAAAGAGATGAGTTCATTTAATGAACTGAGTCTGGAGTTGAGCAGGAGACATTGAAGAAAATAAAAAAGATTGTTTCTGTAAATTCCTGCAATACCATTATGTAGCCCTGATGAGCTATCTAAGCTCTATGGTACCAGATATTATAGAAATATAATGAAGACAGAAGACAGTCGTGTTCATAAAGACTCTTGCAAAATATTCTCTCTGGGAGCAACTCCATCCCCTGATATAAGCTATTTGGTAATTCTGTTCACTAATATGCTCTTGTATAGAATGCTTACCATAAATGGACATATATTTAACTAATATTGTTAACAAAAAAAATCTTTCAAAGCACAAAATTAAATTTTCTAATGGATTGTTATCCCACTTCTTTATGGATGGGATGAAGTTTAAGAATACCATATCCTTTCTATCTGCTCATCAAACATAACACACACGTTATAGCTTATCCCTCTCCCCTCTCCATCTAACCCAATCTTTTTCATTAAATAAAAATCACTTTTAGAGGGCTCTTTTAAAGATATATGATTATAGATGATCCAAGGTGCACCCCGGGAGTCGCTAATGGGAAAGATACAAGACAAAGCAAATGGACAGGCATTTTTTCCAAGAGATGGGTCCCCTGCCATGAAGAAGCTCTTCAGGCTGTCTCTCCTGTTGTGTTTTTATTTGATCTTTAATAAAGAATATTAAGACCATGAGTGGCTTGCTCCCTACAAATCCCTAAACACAGACCAACAGTTGAGAGGCTAGAGGGAGGGACTGATAGCCCATAGAGAGAGTGGAGCTGAGGAGACAGGTTGCAATGAACTTATCACCTCTACTCTAGTCTCCAGGCACAGTGAAAACAGGACACCTCTCCTTGAAGGGTTGTCAGCTATATGGGTTCTTGCTGGAGGTCTGGGACTACAATGGGCAGCCTATATAGATCCTATTTATCTGTTATTGAAGCTTATTTTGACCTTTTTCCTAGTTAGAATGCTTCTCCCTTTGCCAACCTTAATTCCTAACATCTTTCCATTAGAAGAGGCCCAGAGTTAAAAGCAAAGAAAGAAGAAATGAGAGTCTTTATATTCATTCTGCCCCTCTTTTAAACAGAGAAAGTACTGGCTCGCTATCATTTCAATGGACCACCTATCCATCGTCAGTTTTGAGTGATCATGTGACAACTGAATTTTGCTATTTGCATTTCTACCCAGTTCTTGTTCGTAAAACTATAGATAAGAGATAATGGGGATGGTGATCAAATTCTTTAATGATCTTGGATGGCAGCCCTTTCTCCTGCCTCCAACCACTCTTCCATTCCCGTCAAAAGAATTGTCTGGTTCCAGGGTGAGTGGTCCAACTTTGAAAGGCATTTACTCAGACAAGAATGCTGCTCTTTACCTTACCCTTTCCCCATGTACACAGCATTTGATGATCGACACTTGCAGTTTTATTAATCATAATTTCCTTATTTTTCCTCTAGTGATAAGAGTAGCTGTTTTATATCCACATCCTGATATGAATGAATTCCTACTGCTTTGCAAAAAAGCTAGCCTTACAGTTGAGAGAAAGGAGTGGGTGTGGTGACACTGATCATGATAGGAGGGCCAGGATGACAACAGCCCCAGGGTGGGGGAAATAAGAAATGGGAGACTCTCAAAGCTGATGCAAATGTTGGCTTAGTTCACATTTTTGCCAAAGATCTACTTTTCCTTCATTTTAAATTTTATGTTTGCAAATCACCACCAAAACCTTTTGTTCAGTCCTGCTGGTAGAAAACTACTTACAAGCATTACCCCACAGCTGATGCTGGGAACACAGACAAAGCAGGAAGAAGACAGTGAAGGGCACAGCGGGAGACCCATTATAGGATGATATATAGTGTGACATTTAGATTTTGTTTTTAAGTAGATTTACAATGCTCAATGCTTTTTTTCCTTCTCACGTTCATGCTCTTTTTCCCCCCAAGTATGTTTATACATTCTCCTCCAGACTTGAACTCTCTAACTGTTAAGGTGAGTTCGTGAAAACCAGACATTGCTTTCCACAGTCCATGATGAATGAAGTTTGGGAGCAGATGCCAGAGGAGAAATGACCAGATAATCAGGTTTTGGATTAGTTCAGCCTCCCTGCAGTCCTGATCAGGCAGCCTCCTCTCTCACGCTTCACTGGCTACAGCAGCCCCACCTGTCTTTCAGTGCAGTGTCCCCTCATCAGAGCGGAGTGAGGGAGAGTGGACCCACTAGAATAACAGAGCTCCTTCTTTCTGCAAGGCTGGGAGCAAGGACTTGCTGTAAAATGACACTGGGAAAATGACTCTCAAATCATCTATCAGTTTTCGAAATAAAAATCATGTTAACAGTGAAGAGGGCCATACCACTTCCTGATGGAATTGTTGAGAAGAGGAGTTAGCATCCTAAATCAGCATGAGGAGTTAGCATCCTAAATCAGCTATTAATTAGAGAATTAGTAAATGACTAGATGCAGGAGGGACTTCAGGTTAGGTGCATGTGACTTCATGTAGATAAAAAAAGACAGATGTAGTCTAATGTCCCTTCTTCTTCTGTTTTATTTTTATTAGGTATGATTTTGTGAATGTAGATAGCACAATAAAATTCGTTTCTACGTGTTCTACCAAACTAGCAGAAGCCAGCAGTTATTCCCCCTCATCCCTCTGCATGTTTGTTGTAGGATAAATCCATTGCATCTCACTGGAGTGGATGGCGTTGCCAAAATGAAGTCTTACCAAAAGAAAAGAAAAAAAAAAAACCTACAAGTAACTTGAAGAGTATCTCTTATTAGTGTTAGAAATAAAATTGTTAGAAATACCAAGATGCCATTAAAAAATAAAGCATGTCCCTAAAAGTAGGTGAACAAGGCAAATATTATTTTGCAGAGGGGTGCTCTCCCAAAGGGGTCCTATGAGCAAGTGCCCCTGCCTGGGGAGTACACCATGATTTATCCCTCACCTGATGCAGTGCTGCCCTTCACTCTAATTGGAGGAGCTCAGGGGTAAAATCTATGTGATTTGCTAACATAAAACTGAGGCGGGTACAGGAAAGGGCTACAGGTGTAATGGGATACTTATTAAGGAATTTAAAACTAATTTCTTTTTGATCACATAGCTCCCTTATTTAAAATGGCTTGTAACTTAGAGTACATATGCCTATGTTGTATAACAAGTTTTAAATTTGATAGAAAAGAAAGCATAAATCCTACATTAGAATATTGGCATTGTATTGGGATTATTAAAAAAATCATTCTGAGGGGGCTAAAGTGGTGGCTCAGTGATTTTGCCTAGCATGCCCAAGTACCCTGGTTTGAACCCCAACACTACATACACAATTAAGTGTTGGCAAAACAAAGGCCAGATGAAAACATAAATAAAACAATTCTTTCTCTCTCTCTTAAAAAAATCATTCTGAGTAATAATTTTTGAGACAGCACTCAGTAGTGAAGCAGTTACTTTTGACCAGAAATGATTTCTGTTACGTCATAACTGCTCTACCTCCAGATAAAACCCATCCATACTTAAGTGACTCCATAATTTCAGCCCAATCCTCCATGTGACCTGGTCTTCTGTCCCTCATTTGTGCATCCAAATGCTTTTTACCCAAACTCAGGGCTCCTGCACATATGTTCAGAGGTTTTCAACAATAGCATACCATGAAGTTGAAATAGAAATTCAGGATTTCCTACTTTGTTCAGTTGCTCCTCCAAATCGTCAGGAATGAATAAAAGGGGTGCAGTGAAGATTCCCTTGAGAGAGGAGGAAAATGAAAAAATCAATACAGCCTTTAAAAGAAAAATCTAAGCGGACAGATTTACTTGTGGCTCACCCTGACTCATCACCTGTGAATTAACAAGTGGTGACTTTGATCAAAGGTCCAGGTGGGACACTGTCCTTTACCATTATAATATAGAGCCTAAACAAGCACTTATTTGTAAATGGTACTTGAGTACAGAGAAAAGGGAAATCAGTATAAGACAAGGAGAAGTCCCTGGGTAAAGGTGGGGCTTGAAAGGTCACAGGATCACCAGGAAGAAAGAAAATTTCCCTAGGGGTCCAGTGGCATTAGAGACTGTGGGATTGAATGCTGTACATCTCTGGGATGAACAAGAAGGGAAAAGATCTTCCGTGCCTTGAGAGGAAAGAATTCAAACCTCTGCAGGGATCAAACAGGTCACATAATGTTTACAAAACAGATTGAGACTTAGAAGCAGACTGAGCCTTATCAAAATTGGGGCCTAGCAGAGACAGAACATTCTATTATTCAAGAGAATTTAGAAAGCTTCCCTTTGCTTTTGTGTATGCCATCTCTCCAATTTTAAATGTTAACAATATACTTATGTTTTTAGGTTCATGTGCAAATGGAACACATTTTTAGGGTGAATCTCTTCTAAACACTCCCAACTTGCAAACTTTCCTCAAAAGTATTAAGAATACACTGGGTGCACAGCTACTTGGAGCTTGAGGCAGGAGGATGGCAAGTTTGAGGATTGCCTAAGGCATTTAGTGAGACCTTGTCTCAAACATAAAAAATAAAAAGGGCTGGGGATGTTGCTCAGTGGTAGGGTTCCCCTGGATTCAATCCCCAGTGATCCCCCCACCAAACTGGTGGAAAATATTCTTTCAGGAATGACATTGTGGGTATAGATGACAAATATACAGTACTCTTACAAAATATAAAAGGATAGATTTTGTATTTTTTGTACTTTGCACAACTAAAATAATAAAGATGGAAGGGAGAGAGGCCAAGCATAGGGCCCAGTTAGAATGATACCACTGGAAACTGTTTATATAATCAAGGATAAACCAGAAGAGCAGGCAGGGAAACCAGGAGAGAAAGCGTTCCATTGAAGATGCATCGAACATGCTATTTCCACAATTCATAGTGATCAGCTCCAAGGCTGAAAACAGAGACGAGAAGGCTATTTGGGTATGCTAAAGGGCTTTCTCTCCCTTTACTTTTCTAAAAAAGCATCGAGTAATTTTATGGTAACAATAACTCTTATTTATGCATTTCTGAGCAGTGACCTCTTGGGAAAGATAACATTTATTTGGGCGAAGCTGTAAAATGCACAATTTGTATCTTAAAACCAAAAGTTGACAGCAAGTTGTTTGTATCTTTTTTTTTAATCAAACATTTCTGAAGAAAAAAAAAGCATTTCTCATTTTTATAGCTAGAAACAGGGCATCACATAACAGGGATAAAGCTTTTCAATTGTGAAAAATGTTGCCAAGAATGACTAGGAAAGATAAATTCTCCACGCATACTCACAAATGTTACAACTTTCACGTCATGCATATCTGTTCTTCTAAGATGGCCTTAAGCTACAAGAAAATATATATTTTCCCACAGAGGATGGGGTCCAGACTGCTAGAGTTAAATACCAGGTTCTGCTTTCTACAGGGTCCCATGGTTACGAGTATTCACCATAATGCCATGAAATCACACCATAAATCTATGAAATTGCTTCCTTTTACATTCATTATTTGGGTGAAGAGGGAGCCCTCAGAATTAGAAGCAGCATCTACAAGGTCTTTTAGGAAGGAAAGGCTTATAAAACTATTTTTTTTAAACAAACAAACTCAATTTGGCATATTGTACAAAAATCAGAAAGTATGAACCCAATTTTAACAGTCATAATTTGGCAATGTTTCTCATATGGCAAAATTTATCTAGTTTGTAGTAGTTGTAGCTATAAATTCACATGGTGTAATTATTATTTTTTTCAATGTTATAAGACAAATTTAGCTGCATTCAGTTCATTAATCAAACATTAATTTTTTAAGATACAGTGAGTGTGTAAGTGTAGGTGAAAGTTACTACCCTTAAGACCAGCTTTCCAGAAAAATCTTACTCCGGCAAAGTTCCCCTAGATTATCCACATTCTCACTCAAACTCCCTTCTCAGTATCTTGGGTTCAGTCTCTGACACATTTTGCTCTCTTCTCAGATCCTTTCAAGAGAGAATTTGTCTCAAGAGCTCTCACCCATCTCTCTGCATCATATTGCAGTCCATATTAACACTAAAATATGTACCAACTGATACTTTAGTGACAGCTATCATGCTTATTTTAAGGTATATTTCTATCGGCAATGACGCAGCTTTGGTACAGATAGCAATCTTAAGCATTTAAATAAAACAGGAGGACAACATATGTAGAGTAAAAATTAATGACAGGGCTCCCAGGCACCCCCAGTCCTGCAGCCAGCCTACTGGTCCTGTGGGGAAGCGACAGCAGAGCAGTGGGACAGAGGGGCGGTATAGCCATGGAGTGATGAGCAGGTGTGGGGGCCGGGGCGGTAGAGTGCAGCAGCGTTTTCCAGAGCAGGCCGCAAGCACAGCCCGTGGCTGCATGAAGCCTGCAACGCAGGTGCAGTAGGACTACAGAACCTTGACCTAGCGCCCAGGGGAGTCAAGGAGGCCCACGCCAACCGGCCATCGTTAGTGGCCCGGCCACCTTAGGTACGCCTGTTGAAGAAACCATCTTCACAGGGCCCTGCAGCTGCAGACATCCCGCCACCCACCCACCCACACCCTCCCGCCACTGCACCGAGCCTGCGCGATTCACCACCATCAATCTCTCGCTTCCCTGGGATAAGGGAGGAAATGGAAGCAGAGCAAACATGAATGAAAGTTGGGACTTGAGATTTGACCAGTGACCTTAGTGGTTTTCCAAATCCTAATTAGCATAAATTTGATCCAATAGCGTTAATGGGTTTCCAAATCCATTATCATAATGGATTCATTATGTAAACTCATTAGCACAGATTTGGACCAGTGTTGTTAGTACTTCTCTCAAACCCAAATTTGCAAGTTTGGACCAATAGCAGTGACCCGAGTGCTATATAAACCCGTAGCTCAGCACACTCAGGTGGAGAAAGCCTGCTATCCAAGTCCCGTCTTGATTGCTGTAAGAGTTCTGTTACTGTTCCTGTTTCTTCAATAAATTGTTTTTCTATTCACTTATTTTGGTCTGTGGATTTCATTCTTTGAGTTCATTAGATTAAGAACCCAGAAGGAAGATGCTGAGTTGCTGGAGTCTGCTGAGCTGCTGAAGTCTACTGCAACACTGGAGGGCACAGCCCCCAGTTGAGGGACTTGTTGGCTGCAGAGGACTGCACCTTGGGTAGACCCCACCCACTGCAGAGACCTGCATTATATACAGACTCCCCCTGCCAGCAGAGGCATAGGAAACTCCAGTCTCACCAGCCAACAAAAGCAGATAATCAGGTTTCTTCTCAAAACTTCCATTTCCGTAATGGTTTTCAAAGTTCCCTAAAGACCTCAAAGAATGTAGCCACCCTACTTTTTGCTGTCATGACACCCCCACTTGTCCTCAAACAGCATGAAGTTTAGAGGCATGATTGATGCATGTCAAATAAGTGCAATTAAATTAAGATATAATATAGTGTTGACTGTGGTATGCTGTAGTCTACTATGTGGAAGGGGTCAGAGCAGGACTTGGTGAGAAGCACTAGACATCATGAAGGAAATGA
>PVKS010044528.1:0-14283 GCA_004027875.1 Aplodontia rufa | reverse complement strand
CCGATGAACAAGTCACGGAGGGCTTGGATTATCCACGTTGTCACCGGAACCTGGTGGTTCCAGTCCAATGGGCTGCTGGCCAACACTGTGTGGAGGCTGAGCCTGATCAGACTTAGACCACTGCTGTGAATTATGAACAAGCACCCCCGCTGGTGTGGCCGCAGGGTCCTGTTGTGTTCACCATGCAGTGGGCAGGTGATAAGAAAATGGTCTAGGGGAATGAAGGGACCTGCCATGAGATTCGTGGGGACAATGGTGAAGCATGAGGCTGGAAGGAAGCAGGAAGGAATGGGAGGGCCAACAGCTGCACGTGGGGGTGTCCGAGGGTTATCCCGGGGCGTCAGGGAATGAAACTGAACAGAAGAGAGTGACTCTTTCTCTTTGGACTCAACCAAGTGACCAGATATGGAAAACTGAATCTGACATGGTCCCCACAGAAGGGAAGAGGGGAGATGAGAGGGAGTAACAGTGGCAGCTGCCACCCACTGGGAACTGTGCTGGGGCTTTCCAGAGCGCACTGTGTTTAATCCTCACCGCAGCAGCAGCGTAGCCCAGGAGGCTGGTGTGAGGATTATCCTCCTTAGAGCCAGGGATGGAGACCCAGGAAAGTGACTTCGGCCACGTTAGTTCCCTCACCCTCCTCTTCCCACCTGCAGGGGTTTTAATGACTCCCTGTCACCTATTCAGGCTTCTGCAGCCACTTCCTGGCTTTTGCTAAGTGGGTCAGCGTTAGGTAAGCAGACAGAAGAGAGGAACACAATCTGCCAGGAAGGCTTAGAGGCTAACAGAGCACAAAGCCAGGCAAGGTTTGGGGACCAGAAAAATGCTAAGCATGCCAGGGAACCAAGGGACACCTAGAATTTGCCCCCCTCCAAACTCCCCCATCTTCCCAGGACTGTTGTCATAGCAACAAGAGAAACCTCCGAGGTTAAGGAGCAAGCGCTGTATTTTCCAGAGTTGTTGGAACACTGGTGCCCAAGGCAGTGAGACACAAAAACAGGGCTACAGCCCCTGGAGCGAGGGTGTCACTGAGTCCCACCAGGAAGGCATGGACCCTCCCTGAGCCAGAGGTTTCCCTAAAACCCTCAGTCCCAACCACCGCTAACATTCATGAGGACTTGATCAAGTAGTGAGCTCTTTATAGAAGCCTCTCATGAATTTACCCATTCAACCCTCACCCTGTGAAGTCAGTAGGAAAATGATCCCATCTAACCAAAAGGATAACTAAGGCTCAGATGGGGGAAGACACCAGCCCAAGGACACATAGCTTCAAAACGGCAGAGCCAAGACTGGAAACCGGATTTAAAACAAGTCTAGGGGTTGAGCAGTTACAGTGCTTGCCTGGCATGCGCAAGGATGCGGGTTCAAAGCCCAGCAACCACGTACACAAAAACACACCGAAACGTCAGAGCAACGAAAGCCACATGAAAACTAAATTTAAAAATTGATTCTCACTTTCTCTGTCTCTTCCACTGTCCATCTCTTAAAAAAAAAATCCCTTAAGTCTAGGGCTGCATGTGAGGCCCTACCTTGGGCTGCTCCTCCTGGTCCTGCAAGTCCGGCCCACCTCACCTCTGGGTGGACAGGGGTCGGCCCACCCCCCAGGAGGGCTGAGCAAGGGGAATGGCAGCAGCGTGGCATCCTTGCCACTTACACACTGTGTGTGACCTTGGGCAGGTGAGTCACCGCCCAGAGCCTCAGGCCCCTCCCCTGGAGAATGGTCACTGCGTCATCGGGTTCTTGGAGGACCTTGAACTCAGGCTCCCTCTCGGGGTCTCGTCCATGATTTTTTCCCCATCATTTTTCCTGCAGGGTGGGTCACAGGATGGACATTCAGTAACCGCTTCCTCTGAAAACGCACATGTGGGCTCGCACAGAGGACACCCGAGACAGGAAGGAAACGCATCAGCAGGTTCTCCCTGCTCATCTCCGGGTCTTGGAATTTCAGCTTTCTGCTTGCTTATTCTGCATCTTCCTGTAACAAATGTGCACTGTTTGTGGCACTGAGATCCTGAAGAACACACCCCCCCGCTGACACTGCAGGTTGCCCTGGGGAATGGGGTGGGGACAGGGAGTAACAGCAGGGATCGTCTTAAAAGCCTTCCTATGCTTCCTGACTTCTTGTGTTTATTTTGCAATTTTTATCAAGAGAAAAATAAGCCACGTGGCACGTTATAGCACAAATAACTCCAGCAAGCCACGAACTTGCCTAGGAACCCCGGTTTATCCACTGAGCTACTTTCTGACACTCAGTTTTTTTATCCATAAAATGAAGATTAAAATGCTCCTTTGTAGCATTTATCACAGGGATTAGAAATACATGTAAAAATAACTTAGTATATGGTAAGTGATCAATAATTTAAAGCAGCTATCAATTGCTTATTTGGGGATATTTTGTCTGTGGGTTAATTTTTGCAAAAGCCAGTGCTTCTCGAAGAATCTATGGGGTAAACACCTAATCAAAGCTCTGCGTCTCCCCGGAGTGAAAAACCACATCAGAAGATGTAAGGTGTGTTTAGAATAAAATATCTATTGATATCCTCTCATGCCAAACCTGATCACTTTGAGTCCCTTAGAAGCTACTGCTGGGGACTTTAGCCAGCTTTTCATTGCTATGATCAAAAGACCTGAAAAGAAAAACTTAGAGGAGAAAAAGTTTATTTTGGTTCACAGTTTCGGAGGCTGGGTGCATGATCCACTGACTCCACACCTCTGGACCCAAAACGAGGCAGATCATTCCGGCAGAAGTGCAGGGGGAAGGGAAGCAGCTCAGGACATGGAAACCAGGAAGCAGAGAGAGAGAGTTCTGCTCTCCAGGGACAAAAATAAATAAATAAATAAACCACAAAGATTATTGTTGCTGCCCATTAACCAACTTCCTCCAGCCACAGCCTACCTGCCTACCACCCAGTGGATCAATCAAGTGGATTAATCCACCCATCAGGTGAGAGGTCTCAGGACCTGATCACATCACCTCTGAACATTCATTGCACTGTCCCACATGTGAGCTTTTGAGGGACACCTCCTTTGTAAACAGTGACACTGAACTTGATCTTCTCTAAGACAGCCAGAAAAAAAATCTAGATGCTTATATTCTTCTTTATCTAGTCTACTACAAGCCTTCCTTAGGATGGAAAATACACCAAGACCCGTCCCCATCCCCGCAAATCATGAGAAAGTGGATTTTATCCCAGATACATATAATGGCAGAGCCCAAGCTAATCTTCCCTTCTTTGGGAATTCACTCTCCTGTGACCCAGCTGCCCTACACTGCTCACAGAAGCTGGCTGCCAAAGCTCGTTAGCCATTTAGATTTCTGTGGTGCTATTCTGAGTCCTTTGTTTTCAGGCAATAATTTAAACCAATATTTTCTCACCTTTGCTTCCTTGAGTTTGAGCCTTAAAAAATGGAGTGCAATGGATTTTGTCACAAATTGCCTGAAATTAAAATGTTTGGTCTCATCTCCCATTTCATTTCTAAATGATTCGTAGTAACTGCAGTGGCACCTGTTACAAAGATCTCTGAGGTCAAACAACAACAGTGTATCAAAAGCACCACAGCCTTAAAGAATCAGTGTTTTCAGCTAATGGATTGCTAATGTCTGTCATGAGGTGAAATCAGAGGCTGTTGGCATATTGGACATCCTAAATCTAATAAAGCACTTTTTTTTTTGCACTCCAAATAAGCAAACTGGCATAAATCCCATGTAGGAACATGTGACAGTCATAACAGCTATTATGAGCGAGGGGTTTTTCAGACATACTACACGTTATAGCAACTCCCTAATGGCCAGGACAATTTTGCTTATGAGTGTCAGACAACCAATTCACACTAGCTTAAGCAAAAAGGGAATGTTTGGGTTTGCATAGTTCAGAGGGGGGACTGAGTTAGAACTTAAATTCCCAGGAAGAGGACGCAGCATGGATGACTGGCTGCAGAGATGTTCTCTCTTTCTCTCTCTCTCTCTCTCTGTTCACCTGTTGATCACTTTTCCTCCTCCTCCATTCAAGCCTTTCCCATGGAATAATGCTACTTTTCCCTCAGTATATGTATGTCAGTCTCAGGGAAAACTCTGATTGGACGGTTGGGTCACATGCCCATTCCTTGGACCAATCACGGTTTGTTCCATATGGTTTGGGCAGAATTAGGTTACATTCCCATTCTTTTGGTCAAGGGATCTCTGTCTGATAATAGAAGAAGGGTTGTTTTTTTTTTTAATATAGCTTAATAAGAAGATAAAAACAGGGACACTAAGAATAATTGTACCATTCCATGCTGCCTAGGGCTTCAAGCTGAGGCACAGTAAAGGACTCAGTTCTACTTGTGGTCTGCTCAGCAAGCCATGGATCATAGCCCCAGAAATGTCTGCTGGGAGAAGAGATGGATTTTTCCAATTCATAGAAAGGCATCATATGTGCTCCAGAAACCCTGACCAAAAGCGAGAGCTACTACTGAGGGCCACTACGAACTCCAGCAGCTGAGTGATGATTAGTTAATCTTTAAGATGGGAAAAGAGACCTACGTGTATGTAAAGCGACTTGCCCAAGGCTGGCACCAGTAGAGCCAGGATTCAAACCCATCGCTGTCTGGCTCTAAAACCCTTGCTTTCCCCATGATAACCCACTCAGCCATCTGGGAGGAGAGCAGGGCAGAGCTTTCCAGGATAATAACCTGGAGAAGAGAGGGCTGGATTCTTTGTGCTTCTTCCCTCTGGAAATTCGGTTAATCCCACGGGGACAGATAACCTACTCCAGAGAGCTAAACCAAGGCCAGGTCATGACACTCCACAAAAGCTGTGTTTGCAAATAGCATGAAAGTCATGGTGCTTTCTATAAAAGGTGATTTCTTGCTTGCAACAGTGAGAAATCAGATGCAGTCTGTTTTGATTTCTTCCCAATTTAGGACATGCTTTAGTGACCAATTTGAAGACACGCCAGCATCCTTCTGTCTTGAGGATACATTAGCTTGGTTTATGTCTCTGTTCATAAAGGATGTCTAAATCACCCCACAGGCAAAGCAGCTGGAATACATACCGGAGACCCGGAGAGAGGCGGGCTGCTGCTTCCTGGATATTTTTATTCGTAAGAGTACTAATGATCATTTCCATTCACTGAGCGTTGACTGTCCTGGCGCTAGAGATGTCCGCTACCACACAGCCCTGCTGGAAAGTCAGGGTGGAGAGAATTTTGGCTGCTCAGCATCTGAGCATTCTTCCTGTTTGGTTAGAAACCTGCCCCCCCTCCCCATTGAGTGGTTTTTGGAGAAAACTGACCCTATCTCCCTCCATACATGCAGAAGAGACCAGAGATCCATAAATTCTCCATTATCCTCCCAGAATTTTCTGTTTTTAAACAAAAGACTTTATTTTTTATTTTATTTTTTGTACCAGGAATTGAACCCAAGGGTGCTTTACCACTGGGCCACATCCCCAGTTCTTTTTATTTTTTTCATTTTGAGACAGAGTCTCACTAAGTTGTTTAGGACCTCACTAAGTTGCTGAGGCTGGCCTCCAACTTGTGATCCTTCTGCCTCGGCCTCCCAAGTCGCTGGGATTATAGGCAGGAACCACTGCACCCTGCAAGATGTTTTATATTTTTAGAGCAGTTTTAGATTCACAGTCAACTGGAGTGGAAGGCACTGAGATTTCCCATATGTTCCCTGACTCCATCCATGGAGATCCTCTCCAACCATCAGCACCCCTCATCATGAGTGATTCATTTGTTAACAACCAGTGACCGCACAGTGGCACCTGGGTCCACTCTTGGTGGTGCACATTCTATGAAGACCAAAGTGCAAAGACATTCCACCACCATTGCTGTGCCATGCAGAGTAATTCCATTGCCCTAACAATCCCATGTGCTCCATGCCCGGCAACTCCGATGTTTTTACCATCTCCAAATCGGTGTCTTTTCTAGAACGCCAGATGAAATCACATCCTACACCGTGCAGCTGTGTCAGATTGGCGTCTCTCGCTTAGTAGGATGCGTTGAAGTTCCCGCCATGGCTTGAAAACCCATTTCTACTTTCTATTTTTGCTTAAATTAACCCAAATCCGTTTGCATCCAAGCACCCGTTACACAAAAGTGTGATCATATTCCCCATAACCCCCACACGTCAGGTGGCCTCTCTTTCAGTCCCCATTCCTTCACCTGGAGCGTGTGTGACGACGACATGGAATTTTTGTGAACATTGAAAGAAATCAGGGGCTGGAGCGGTGGCTCGGTGGTTAGGATGCTTGCCTGGCGTGTGCAGGGACGCGAGTTCGAACCCCAGCACCATGTGCACAATGAAGTGTCAGAGGAATGAAAATCACATGAAAAACTAAATAAAAATTCCTTCACTCTCTCTCTCTCTCTCACTGTCCCTTCTTTCTTTAAAAAAAAAAAAAAAAAAGAAAGAGAAGAAATCATGTAAGTGTTACACTCAGAGCAGGATCCGACACCTGGAGCCCACTTGACACGTGTTAGCAGATCCACGCTTCATTATTATTTTGTTTTTATTTATTATTTGTGTTGCTGTTATAGCATCTCATTATGAACAGGGCTATACGACCATCTGGAAGGATTCTGCTTGCTTTATTTTGCCGTCTTCCCATAGATGATGAAAACAGAAGAAGAGCGATCCTTCTGCCAGGGAGCCTGGCCGCGGGTGACTTTTGGAACCAGACATTTGCTGCCGCTCTCTCCTTTCTCCGCAGCCCCCAGCGCAACCCAGCGAGGGCTCAGCCTGCGCTCATTGATCACACTAATGACGATGGATTTCCTCTCTTGGCCACTTGATCACCAGCTGCCCAGGGTTTTATCACCTTTCCCAGGGCAGAGCAGGCCACCCCCACCCTGCCCGAGAGCCTTTTCTTCTCACTCCACTGTCACCTGTCACCCGGAACACAGCCAATTAAACACCCTCCGCCCCTTTAATTACCCACAGTGCTGAGAGTTGAATAACAGAGAACAAAAGACGGATTTATTTACCCCAGGACATAAACAAGATTATCAGAAGTAAGCATTCAGAAGTCCTTAGCTCCTGGGGGAATTTTAATTCACTGACCCCTGCCTTCGAGAAATCTTAGGTCTTTTCACATAATTATAAAATCCCCAGGAGTCCTGCTTGCCTGAGTTACTTGTTGGCACACATTTTGCAGCCTGGCCCTTTGCTCTCATTGGCCAATTATAAGTATCTCTGTTGGGGCTTTAAACCAGGCTCTGTTGAGACAATGCAGAAAACCCAAAAGACATACTCTCTTTTCCTGATGAAGTTGCCCCTACCACACTCTTCCTGGAATGACTAAGATGTAAACAGGAGGCAAGGGCAGGCATAATTACGTCGATCAGAACATGTTTGGAGACAAATCACTTAATTCCCTATCAAACTGGCATTGTGCCATAAAGGGAATCTGTTGTAACTGCAAAATCCCCCTTTAATGTGAACTTCAGGAATGGCTCGATCCAGTTCTCAGTTTAACCACGTCCCTAGGCTCAGTCTGCCTGGACTTCTCTCACCTCTTTTTCTCTGTGTTGGTTTCTCTATCATGGGGGGAAAAATGGTCCCCAACTGGGCTAAGCTCCCAGAATTGAACATCATTGGATTAGCATGGGTCATGTGCCCAGTCTTAGGCCAAATGCTCTGAATGGAGGATGGAATGCTCCCAATGGCTAGACCTGAGTCACATGGCCAACCTTCCGTCTGGAGTCTGAGGCTAGTCCTACCTGAACCATAAAGGACTGAGTGCATTGTGAGCTGAATCCCCAAAGAAAAATAAGGATACTGTATCCAGGTAGGTATCTACCAGACAGATAAAAACAAAGGGTGTCCATCAGAGCATTCCTTTGGAATAGGGGTTCCAGAACACACCTCAGTCTTCCTATGCAACTTGGAAGTGGTCATTTGGGCATCTGTTGTGGGTTGTGTAGCCCTGTAAACAAATTGTGTGTTGACATCCTAAACCCTAGTACCTCAGGGTCTTCCACTGGAAATGAGGTCATGGGGTGGGCCCACATCCATGTGACTCGAGGGGGTTTGGACACAGGTACAGACACAGGGAGGTCATGCTGGATGACCGTGACAGAGCCCAGGAGGGAGGCCTGGCTTCGGTTCTTCCCTTGCAACCCTCAGAAGGAACCAGTCCTACCTACACCTTGAACTTGAACTTCCATACTTCATCCAAGAGTCTCTTGCATAAGCTACTGAGCTGTGGCACTTCATTTGGGCAGCCCAGGTGAACAAACATAGAATCCTTTGAGAAAGGATTTTGTGTAGCGAAGTGTTCAGACCCCTGAGAATCTAAAGGGGTTGACTCAAGTCTCATCGCCTGCCCTAGGAGGGGACAAAGCTCTACCCGATTCCTGGACACTCTGGGGCCTATGCCACCGTGGTCACTCCTGGTTTTGGGTTCCTACGTCCACGTATGTTTTCTCTGTCCGTGGCATATTCATCCAGATGTGAAACTCAGCCCTTTCCATAATTATCCACTTATAAAAAGAATCTACTTAGCCAAGAAGTGCCTGGATAGTTTGCTGAAGTCTGAGAGTTGGGGACAGGGAAGGTCAAATTGCAGGTTCACACAAAGCTTCAAAACTGAACAGTGAGAATCAATGTTCATTTCACTTAGAAATAATTCTTAGACTCTACTTTGTTCCGGGCACGAGAAGACATGATGGAACGCAGGAGAGACCAGGCCTCTGCATTCAAAGAACTCATACTATACTTGGGAATCCAGATTGCACTAAGTGTTGTGAAACAAAAATTTAGCAAGGTTGGGTGATAGAGATGTAATGGGAAAGGATGCTTTAGGGTGACTTTTTCACACCAGAAGACAGGGGAATTAGGAAATGCCCCTTAGAAGAGATGAAAGTATTATTGACTCTAGAACAGAAGGGAAATGGTAAGCCATGTGCCAGTGATGGGCAGCTGTCCAGATTGTAAATGTTAACTTTAATGTGCCAGATTCACTAGGCTCCGGGGTGCCCAGGTATCTGGTTAAACGTTGCTCTGGGTCTGTCTATGGGGTGTTTCTGGATGAGGTTAGCATTTGAATCCATGAACTGGACAAGGCAGATAGCACTGCCAACGTGTTTAGTCTCACTGCATCCACCGAACGGCGAGTAAGAAAGAACATTCTTTCTCATCCTCTCTCTCGCAACTTGGGACGCTGTCCTTCTACCACCTTCAGACTCAGACCCCAAGTTGAAACTTCGATGGTTTTCAAACCTTTGGACTCTGCTATGGTTTCAACGTTTGTAGCCTCCATAATGTATATTAAAGTTTAATCGCCATCATTATAGCATCAAGAGGTGGAATCTGTAAGAGGTGATTAAGCCATGGGGGCTCCACCCTCATCAGTGGGACTGGTGCCATTATAAAAGGGTGAGTTTGGTCCCCTCTTGTCCTCTCTGTTGCCTTTCCACCTTCTACCATGTGAGAACTCAGCAACATGCCAACCCCATGATATTGGACTCTCCAGCCTCCAGAACTGGGAGCCAACAACCTTCTATTCATTATAAAGTACCGAGTGTCAGGTATTTTGCTATAGCAACACAAAAAGGAGTAAGACAGAATCTCTGCAGACTTTGAGGAACGCAGTAGCATCCATACTGTGGGCAGGCCTCCTCCAAAAGGTCAGCCTCCCCAGAAGACCAGAGAATGCTGCAGCCGTCTGCCTTCCGGCTTGGACTGAATGCCAGCCTTTTCTAGGCCTCCGATCTCCAGCCTGCCAGCACTCCCTGCAGAGATTGGGCTCGCCTGCTTCCATAATTACATGAGCCAATTCCTTAAAATAAACCTCTTTGTATATACAGTCAGCTCTCGGTTTCCACGGAGGATCAGTTCCAAGACCCCTGCAGATATCAAAATCGGCATGTGCTCAGGTCCCTTATATAAGATGGCAGAGGATTTGCATATAATCTCTCCACATCCTCGCGCACACCTGAAATCATCTCTGGCTGACTTACAATGCTTGATTCAATGTGAGTGCTGTGTAAACAGTTGTTATATTGTATTGTTCAGGGAATAACGACGGAGAAAAAAGACTATACATGTTCAGCACGGATGTGAGTTCTTTTAAAGAGAGAGAGAAAGAGAAAATCAACTTAGTTTATTTGATTTTCATTGTTCTGACACTTTGTTGTGTACATGGTGCTGGGGTTTAAACCCGGGTCCTTGTGCATGCCAGGCAAGCATGGTAACCACTGAGCCACCGCTCCAGCCCCAGATGCAACTTTTTAAAATATCTTCTATTCATGGTTGGTTGAATTTATGAATGCAGAATCCACAGATATGGAGAGAGAGAAGGAAAGTTGTCCAGAGAGTCAGCAATTGGACATAGATGATGATTGATAGACAGATGGAGAGATAGACAGACAGACAGATCTCCTCCATAATAGATAGATATCTGGAAATTTCATGCAAGTAATAGAATTGTTATTATTATTATCATCATTATTATTATTTGATTTCTCTGGAGGTCACTGGCTCATATACAATCTAAACTTAGTGTCTTAAAATAACGCCTTTTTAGCATATTCATGAATTCTGCTGCACAGTCGAAGGCACGTCGGGGACCATCCTAGAATTTCAGCTGGGAGGTCTCAGAGGCTAAGAAGGCTAGGGCTGGAAGATGAGACTCCAGGTAGCTTTCCCCTCTCCTGTGTGTACCCTGGGTGGTTGACTGCAGGGCTGGGCTCAGCTAGGACTTCCCGCTACAGAGCTCACAGGTGCTTCTGGGACTTGGCATATGCAGAACACCAGCATGTGGCACATTGGCGTGGCCTTCTAAGATCCAGCCTTAGCGATCACATCTTGTCATCTGCATCACACTCTGTTGGTCCAAAATTCAAGGGAGGAGTGTGTGGAATTTGCAGGTGCATCGTAAAATCCAGCTCAGGAACTTTAATGTAGCGATAAATCTGTTTAACTCAGCTTGGCCCAGCTTTCCCCAAGACTCCACTTAGGTATTATTGTAGGTTGAATTGTGTCCCCGCAAATTCACACCCTGTCTTAACCCCCGGTACCTCTATGTTTCTTTACTTGGAAACCAGAGTGGAGACAGATCGAAATGTTATGTTAAGGTGATGTCATACACAGGTCGGGCCCTTCATCCAATATGCCTGAGTGCTCAGAATAAGGGGGAATCTAGGCACCCGGGAGGACACCACGTGAAGGCAAAGGCGGAAGTGGGGTTATACCTGTCAGTCCCGGAACTCCAGAGGTCACCAGCAAGCCACCAGGACCCAGAGCAGAGGCCCAGAGCAGATCCTTCCCTTGAAGCCAACCCCGTGCACACGCTGACTCCGGCCTCCCAGCTCCTGCTACATGGTTGCAGCAGCCCTGGAAAATGAATCAACCTCATTCATTCACTCATTCAACCAAGTCCAAGGCCCTTCCTAGCACATTTCCAGATTCTACACAAGAAGCAAGGCAGGGATGCCACTTGAGTGATGTAGAGGAAACCGTGCTGAACTAAGCAAAGAGACTGTGTTCAATCCTGGCCCTAGTAAAAATTAGCTGTGTGACTTTGGGTAGGCCTGTGAACCTCTCTGAGCCTTAGTTTCCCTATTTATGCAATCCAGATATCCTCAAGGATCCACTTTCCTGTTAAAACCTAGACAAATTGGTAGATGCCTGTTGTAGAAAGTCTGGTGTCCTCCAGAAGATTTCTGTGAACACCAAAGGGCACTGTTATTTTGTTCTTAGTTCTAATTAGGGATCATCTTGACGTCCTGCTTGTGGGTCCTGGTCTGCATTGTGATAGGCAGATGAGGAATACAGCCCCTTTCTTAGTCTCTACCATTCACACGAGTTATTTGTATGAATGAGCGAGTCTGTGGTCCTATATTGTGTTTACTGACACCCACTGGTTCTCTTTACGTAAACCCAATTTTGGGGACACCGTTCCTTCCTTTGCCACTTCAGGGGATGTGGGAACACATGAACACATGATCCAGTCCCAGCCAACCACTGCACTCCATCCCCCTGGCCACAATGATTGGATCATAGATGAGCACACGATCCTGGTCGACCAAACGAGAATGCATGAGTACTGGAGCTTTATTTGGTGGGCGAGGGCGAGGGAGCAGGTGAACTATTGGGAAGCCATACCTAAGAGTAAAGCTAAATTAGAGAAAAGAGGTACAAAGAGACACCAAGTGTCAATGACATTTGAGGCCCTGGATCCAGCCATGCCTGGTGTATTCAGTTTAATAAGCCTTTGAACACCCCAGCTTCTTTATTCTTTTTTTAAATTTTTTTATTAAGGAGTTGAGTTTTTGTACAATCATAAATGCATATAAAATAATAATATAATATGCATATATTCTTAAACCAGAATTAGCCCCATGTCGCCCATACCCCAGTCTCTTGTATTTTGCCCCTATAAGCAGTATAAATGCTTAGATTTGAATTTTGCAGAGTTAAATGACTGCATAAGTATTACTTGGATTCTCAGGGGGGTTAAGAGTACACTAGATCTCTCCCTATCTACCCTCCCTCTCCCTTCCCCACCTGTCCCCTCCTCCTCCCCCAGCTACATATCTATGGTTGCCCCAGATTGTGTGTTGCTACAACTTTGCTGGCTGCATCTAATACACAACTTTATCTACCTTTCACCCAAGCCTGGGTTTAGCTCCAGCCTCCACAAATGAGCGAAAACATTCGACCCTTGACTCTCTGGGTTGGCTGACTTCGCTCAGCATGATTCCTTCCATTGCCATCCGTTTACCTTCGAAGCCTGCAATATCGTTGCTTCTCGTTGACGAGTAGAACTCTGTGGTATAAATATCCACCACAGTTTTTGGATTTGAGTTCTATGGCTACCATTGCTCTTGAAAGGGACCTGGCTAATTTTAATCCTTACTGAGCCGGCAGATGAGTGCACACCACGGCAATGGCTGCAATCAACGGGATTCTTGGCTTGAAATGCCTTTCGCCTTCTGTTCATCTGCGTCCCGTAAGTGCTGCCCGCCCCTCCTGCCATTTGTCTCAGCGCTCTGGATCCCAGATTCCTGTTTATTCCTGTGTACGGTGGTTCGGCTTCTCCCTCCCCAGCCACCCTCCCAGTAGGCATTTATGAAGGTATTTCCTTAAACAAAGAAAATTCCCTCCCTCAGGGAAATTCTGATACCAGCTCTTGAGAAAATACCATTTTCACTCCTCTGTATAAGAAATGAGGCCAGACAAGACCTCCTAGAAGACTCCATGCAACTTAAAAACTATGGAGTCCACCATGGTTTTATTCCATTTGAAAAGGAGGCATAGGAGAATGTTTTTTAAAATTCAAGTCAAAATGCATTAGTGAGTGTTAAAATCAATTTACTGGGTCATAACCAGCATTTTTAAAAAATGAAAGAGAATAAAATACAAAATAACAGAGTATATCATACATAGTGGATGTGAGTCTTGGCTCATGGAACTTTTATTTAACTTATAAATATATATGTGCTGCATATACACTGTACTGGATCATAGTTTAAAATGTATTTCTCAGTGTGTGTCATGTTACAAAAATTTTGAAATCCAGTGGTGCAAATCAGCACTCACCGAAGGAGAAAACATCAGAAAGTTAAAAATTAATATGTTTAACTTGCGTTCAAAAGAACAACAGAAAGGATAAGCTCAATATAAGTATAGATATAGCTATAGACATATCTGAAAAATATGGAATTATATATACTGAGAAAACTAAATTATTATCCCTGAGCAGGGAGAATTATGGTATTTTTCATTTTCATGAGTATATTTTTTGTATTATCTAATTTTTAAAAAAGACATGTTTTATTTCTGTAGGCAAAATCTTTAAGAACCATTTTTATTTTGAAAGGTAGGTGTACTTCTATAAACCTTCTAAAAAACTCCCTCCAAGCAGCATGCTCTAATATTAACAGTGCCTATTGTATTAGCCCATTTTCCATTGCTTTACAAATACATGAGGATGCACATTTTATTTTAAAAAGAGGTTTTTGCTTGCAGCATTGAAGACAGAAATTCCAAACAGCATGGCATCGTCTCTGGTGAGGGCCTGCCCCTTGCTGTTCCATCAGATTATGGTGAACAGCAGTGACTGGAACCTGTGTCAGACAGAGGGATCCACAGAAGGATGAGATACCAGAAAGAGTTTTGGAGATCTGCCTCATTCTTTTAGGATAATGCACTCTCAGGGAAACAAACTGGGAACCTACAAAAGCTAACTTAATCTCCTCTGAACTCAGCCCCCCCACAACTTAACCTCCTCCCATCTCCTCTGAACTCAGCCCCCCAACAACTTAACCTCCTCCCACCTCCTCTGAACTCAGC
>PVKS010044527.1:0-14284 GCA_004027875.1 Aplodontia rufa | reverse complement strand
CTTTCTTTGCTTCTGCACTTTGTTCCTGGTAATAACTCAATACTTTTGCCATAAACTTATACTGAGGGATGTAGTTGACAGAAGAAATTAATGTATGATGTAATTTACCAAGCAGGATATTATCAATATAGAATATGGGAGATTTTAGGCAACATTATTTTGCAAATATTTCAACATATATAATGCATTCATATACAAGTATAGATGCACACATTCTAATTTATTCATGCTATTCATACTTGTATTGATACACATGTATGTATATGTGTCTGATACATAATTTTATAGTTAGTATTTTTCTCCTGTGATAATGTAAAACTCTGAGGTGCATTAACATTGTGATTGTCTACTGAGCTTTCTGAGTACTTAATGCCAAGATTCTTGAAAAATCAACTGATAATATATTTCAAGGTTCACTTTTGTTGGCTTATCTAAATTTGTAGTTCTTGGGCCAAATTATATTTTTAAAAAGAGATGTAAAGTTTACCTTCTTGCTTTTCAAGAAGTTATTAGCTGGCTTTAAATCTCTACCTATTTCTTCTATTCTCCGGTATAAATGAGGAAAACGTTGTGATCTTTCTTTCATACATAAGATTGAATCCAGGTGCACTTTCACTGAGCCACATCCCTAGCCCTTTATATATATATATATTTTTTTTTTTTATTTGAGATAGGGTCTTATTAAGCTGTTTAGGGCCTCTTTAAGTTGCTGAGGCTGGCCTTGTACTTGCAATCCTCCTGCCTCAGCCTCCCAAGTCTTTGGGATTATAGCTGTCTTCCACTGTACCATGCATATTGTGATCTTTCCAATGTTATTGGAAATATTGGAAATTAAGCCATTGATGATGACAGCCATTCCTCTTAGTTTTGATTCTTTTGCTTTCCTCTCAACTCTCTTCTTCAGAGATACTTATCATCATTATTTCCAAATTTAGTTATCTGACTGCTTCCATCTCTCAGAATTTCCATATAAAATAATACCATTGAGCTTCTTTAATATTCTGTAACAAAAACACACACAAAATAGAATAGAAATTAACAGTCAAGAAAACATATGATGATTAAAAAATAGAAAAGTTGCTAAAGATACCTTTATATATCAGGTGGAAAATATCAATTAGAAAAGTGAAATTTACTTTGGCATAATTTATAACACACATAAATACACACTCATCTTGTTAAATACTGAATTTGCTTCATGTTTCATTCCTTGACTTTTACACTTCACATTTAGTATTCTTTTCCCATTTGATGTCACCATTATTTGTATTTAAATATCACTTAAGAGTAATTGTTCCAAGAGTCCAAGAGGATCAACCAAGAAACTATTAAAAATATAATTTGTAACCCAGATACTCTAACCAACTGGTTACCTCACACATGTTAAAACCTGGGTTCATCATTGTCATCTAATCAAGACAGAAGAAAACAAAACAAATAAACAAAACCCACTAACTCAAGTAAAACAAATAAAAAAGACAAAAAAATGAAAGTGCATTGTCTAAAATAGATTGTAAAAGCATCCATCCAGTACATGAGCCTAAAGTCCATGAGTTCTCTTGAGTTGACTTGCTCTTCCAGTCTCCATGTTTGGAATATAGAAGTTATATTTTCTCAAACTTATGTTTTTGGCACTTTTATCTGGCACAAGATTGCTATATTCATGTAGGTTTATCTCTGTGTCTTCTATTGTATTCCATTGGTCTTCATGCCTGCTTTGGCATGAAAAATCTTTAGAGACTTCAACTTTTGAAGAATTAGGCCAGAAACCCTGAATCTCCGAGAAGAAAACATAGGCCCAAAATTCCAACACGTTGGCTCAGCAACTGACTTTCTTAACAAGATTCCCACAGGGCAAGAAGTAAAATTAAGAGTTGCTGATTGTTCTTTTTATAAATCCACATTTGCAACTTGGACATGAACAACCTGAAGTATCTAGATAATATAAACCTGGTGAAACTTACATGGTATCATTTTCTCCATTGGGTTTCTTTTTGGATCAAATTACTCCAGTATTTTTCCTCTCTTTTGAGTCCTTCTCAGGAGCTGTTCCTTCATTTTGAAATATTCTTTGGATTTTAAATTAATTCAGAATAAAATATTCACAGCTTACTTAGAAAAGTTCCTCAAAATTTTTCAATTGATTTTTTTCATTTAGACATCTTATGTCTACATAAAGCTCTGTTACTGTTTGCCAAAACTGTTATTAATTGATTATAGTTATTTACTTTCTTCATTCCTCATTGAAATTACTTTCTAAAAGATGAGGAATTACAGTTTTTCCATTTGTTTAATCTGAGTAAAAAGTATAACCGTGGTTTATAGTATTTTCTGAACAAATGACACTGTTTTTTCACACAAACAAAATAAATGCATATATATATTTTTTTACTTTATATCTCCATTAATAATTTAACATAAGCTTAAATGTCATATATTCTAGCCAGGTTCTTAGTAATGAGATGCAGCAAGATGAAAACTTTAGTAGTTTAGAATGGTTGTTCAGGGTTTGCAATATACCAGTGGTAATAAACAGAATAGGTTACCTTTTTATGCTGATGTCCTTTTAACAAGTATTAAAAGTATAATTAGGAATTACTGGGCTGGAGGTGTAGCTCAGTGGTAAAGTACATGCTTATTTTAACTAAGGGACATACATATAAAGGCAGAGAATATTAAAAATATAACATTTCAGTTCAGTGTAGAAAACTTTATATAACAGAATTTATTTGTATGGTTATAAAAATAAGCCGTATATTAGTAAACATTTATATATATTAATATGATATTGATACTATTAAAAACTAATGCATCATAGTATGATTTTAATTTATATATACATAGAACTGATATTATTACTTTTATTACACATGGTATATGGACAATGTACTATAAAATTTAATGTATACATTTATGTGGAATATATAAGGTGAATTGAAAACTGTTATGCACTTTTTAATATATAATTTCCATTGGATAGCATTTGGACCTCCTCTTGAGGCATGTAACAAAGTATTTCTTTGTTAGTTTCCTTATTTCCATTTTAATTATAAAAGAAAGATAAAAGGGGTTTGGAAAAAGGTGAGAGAGAGGGAAGTGTTGGGAAGTGATATCGGATAAATTATATTGTTCTGTTGTATGCATGTTTGAATACTTAACAACAAATTCCATACTATGTACAACTATAATATATCAAAAAATGTGGAAAAAAGTCAAGATGTTTTAATAATTATTAAAAGGCATTTTCGTAATTACAGTAATAAGAAAGTGCAAACAGCTTACTAACGCTCTATAAATCTAACTTTCCTCAAATACATTCAGTCATCAAATTGTGTTTTCAACCTCTAAAACCACAAATCTACACATGCAGAACACCCCTGAGTTTTAGCTGATACCATTTTGGGAAATACTGCTTCAAATTATTAAATCTCCATGACTTAAGTTTTTGTATTCGGAGATTTGAATTAGGCTACCATGGAACATTCATAAATGCTTGATTTCCAGGCCTTATTCTCTGAACTCACTTTTGTTTCCTGGGAAATTAAATGCCACAGAACTGTCATTTGAACAAAAATCTGATCTTTTAGTTCCTTCATACTGAAAGCAGAAAAGGTTAAGTAATATCATTCCTTTCCATGTTTTCCTTTGAATACCCTTTATTCTACTTGCTTTGCACAGATCTTTGAAAGTCTTAAGAAATTTTTATTTCTTTTTTCTAATTCTCTTTTTTAAAATGTAAAGTTTAAATAAAAAACAGATTTTAAAGTTAATACACAAAGTTTTATGTGTGTGAAGTGGCATTCACTAATTTTAAAAATTTGAGAAAATTCTATTCTTATTTAGGTACACACAAGTTTTAGTCATAGCTTTTCTTTTAAAATATGCATTTTAAATTGTATAAGCTATGATTAGTGGTAAATTATTTATTAATAAATTACAAGTAAAAGGACCATTCAGCTTGATTTAATCAATGAATATTTTAAAATGTCGACCTGAATTTAAATCAGATGAGACAATTAAATAATTTTAATACTATTTAAAATTACATTGTTTTCTTAAGCAGTTTAATCACTTATTCATAAAACTATTTTTTATAATCAGAGTAGTAGATTAAAGATGCCAGAAATTTTTTCTTAATATTCCTATGAGAAATTCTCAAGAAATGCTCACTCTGCAAAAAATGACACTACATGGGAGAAATTCATCTACAGCTGGAAGTTAAGGTGCTACTGTAACAAATGCTAGAAAACATGGAAGGGGATTTGGAATGGGTGGTGGGAAGTGACTGGGAGAATTTTGAGAAGCATAGTATTAAAACCCTAGATTGCCTTCAGTGGGCTGCGAGAAGAAATATGGATGTCAAAGCTTTGCTCTTGAGGGCTCTGATAGAAATGAGAACTATGTTATTGGAAATTGTGGAAAATGGGAACCTTGCTACATAGTTGCAGACTGCTTAGCAGAATCATGTCTCGCAGTTATGCAGAAAACAGAATTTATAAGTAGTGAATACAGAGATGCAGCTCAGAGAGTTTCATATTCGAAGATACTATTCATAGTAAAATGGAAAAGATAAATGGAGAAAAGAAAACCTATGAAACAAAAGGAAGCAGAGCTTGATGATGAGAAATTCAATCTGTTCAGGTGGCAAAAGGCACCAGAATATAGAGATCACTTCGGAAAACGTGATGTAGAGAAGAAACTGCATGTGCGGCATGTGATGTCTTGTTAGCATGAGAAAGATCACTATGCCAGGAAAGCTGTCATGCAGAAGGCTGTTCCCAGGCTTTAACAGTGTGACTCACCAATCCCTGAATCACATCAGGGACTCTGGGCATTCAAAGGACATTGCCCCTCACCTCAGCAAAGACCAAAAGTGGAGAAAGATTAAATCAGAAAGATCTGTGCAGGAGCCTTTCTCTAAAGGAAAGATTCCCTGTTGAAAACCATGCAATGTCACAAGTTTCTTGAGAAATTTTTGTCAGCAAAATCGCTGCCAGCTTAAACTTAAAGGCAGAAGAATATGAAAGAATTACTTCAGGATCACCAAATTTCTCCTGACAAGAAGCAGTCTTATAAAACTACTCATGAGCAAACCTGTACCAGCTTTCAGGAAAAGTGAAGCATGAATCAGAGGGTGGAACTGAGACCTCAGGCGACTGAACTTCAAGCCCTGGGGCTGGAAAAGGAGACTGGGAGGATGAGACTCTGGCCTTGGAACTATAAGGAGTTAAGGAGTTTGCCTGGCTAGATTTCAGGATAGCTTTGGACCACTGAATCCTTTTATTTCTTGGATTTCTTCCTTTTTCGGACCGCAATGTCTATAATTATTATGCCTGCTCTACCATGGTAGAACTTTTGTGAGCAGAGAGTTTGTTTCATTGATTTCATAGGCCTGTGGATGATGACCAATTCTGACTTGAGCCTCATCTATACCTGATTTATGTCACCTAGATGATCAGCTTTGGAGCCTTGGGCTCATGATAAGATTTGAGAGCTTAGAACTGGTGGGTAATGGGATGAGATTTTGGGCTTTGAGTCAATGCTTAAAGGTGAGATTTTGAGAAATGGTGAGTGTATATTTTATATTAGAGAATGTAAATATTGACTGGATCAAGGGACAGAGTCAAGTAGGCAGAATTTTGGCCTTCTGACCTTCAGGCCCTGCAGTCGTGCTACTTGTGTAGTACCTGGTAAAAGGCACACTGCAGCTGTAATTAAAGTTCTATGTTAGTTTACTACATTACTGTAATAAATTATCACAAATTCAGTGGCTTATAATAGTAGACATTTTCATTCCTAGTTCTGGAGACCAGCTGTCTAAACTCACAATTTTGGCAGGACCAAGGTCCTCCTGAAGGTTCTAGGGATGGACACTTTCTTCCTTTTTCCATGGATCTGGAGACTTCTGAAGGTCTTTGGTACTCTTTAGTTTGCAGCTGCCTATCTTCAGTTTCTCCCTGTGTCATCACATAATCTCCTTTGTCCATGTCTGTGTCTGTGTCTGTTTTCTTTACTCTTCTTATAATTACACCTTCCATATTAGATTTGGGGGTCCCTCTAATAAAGTATGACCTCATCTCAACTTTGCTAGTTAAGACTGATCATGCTGATATAGAGAAGGACTGATGGCTTAGACAGTAGACATTTATTTCCTCATGGCTCTGGAGGTCAGGAAGTCCCAGGGCAAGGTGAGAGCAGATGTGGTTCCTGGTGAGGTCCCCACTTGCTACCTTACATACTGCTGCATTCTGGGTGTATACTCACAAGGACAGAGACAGAGCTCTGATGTTTTCTCTTCTTGTAAGGATGCTAATACCACCATGGGAACTCACCATGATGATCACATCTAAGCTTCATATGTCCCAAAGTCCTCACTCACAAATACTAATACACGGAACATTAAGGCTTCAACATATGAACTTGGGGGTGGGGGCACAAACTTTCAGTCCATATCAAAACCTATTTCTGAATATGGTCATACTTGATAATTTTGGGTGGACATGACATTTGGAAAGACATTGTCTAACCCATTACAGTTACTAATCATTCTAAACCATTACAGTTACTATGAAACTAGGAAGATTTTCCTGGATGGGTCATTGTAATCACAGAAACACAGAAATTAAAGCTGTTTCCTAGTTAAGAGCAGTAAAGTAAGTCTGAGAGATTTAGCAGAAGGAAAAATTAGATTGAAAGTCCCTTTTCTGTGTTAAAAACACAAGGAGAGATGAGAACAACACATTCGTCAAAAAATACTGAATGAATTTGAGCCTACAGATAAGACTTCAAGCCAATCGACATGTTGATTTTGAGCTTAACAGAACAAAAACTTATACCATTACCTTCCTGAGAGTTTGACCTACATAAAATTGAGCTGAAAAATGTATACATGCCATACTGTTAAATTTATGATCACAGTTGTGGAAGTAACACAAAACTGATATGTTCTTCTTCATGGGATGTTTTAACAAACAACAAAATAGATTAAACATGGTCACATATTTTGTCTGGTATTCCTATTAAGAAATTCTGAGTGGAATGCTTGTTCTGAGGGAAACTGACCCCATATTAGTAGGCTATCGACATACAAAACCACACGGAGACACTCAGAAGAATAGATGTCATATGAAAAGAGAAATCAAAGAGCTTTGAAGATTTGAAAATGGAAAAGATTGGGTCATCTTGGAAGTAGAGGCTTTATTCTTCATAACCTCAGCTTCTCCAGGCAGATCAGTCATTACTGATTGAGTCTGAGTTTCCCTGATTTATGATTTGGAATATTATAAGCAAAATCATAGACTCTCTTAACCCCCGGAGTTTTGAGTACTTTGTTTCCAGCCATAGATTACAAGAACAAATCTTTTTTTTTTTCAGACAATTAATAGTTATCTGAGTCTATGCTCAGTCTGCATTGGATTTTTACATAACATTAACCATCTGTGCTTGTCTGCTCCTTTTAGAGGTGTACACTATTTGAGTTAACTTTAGAGTTGCCTTTTACTGATATAAATCGCTTTGGGAGACAATGTTGAGAGAGAACCTGTTGGGAGATAACTCTTCATAATTCTGGCATTATTACACGTCTTCTGAGCAAAGGACACTTAAAGAATGATTGCATAACAGAAAGTTTGGAAGTTAGAGAGAGTGTCTTGCTGAGAATAGAGACACTTGGGAATATTTTAAGGAATAAAGCCCTTTCTCTTCTTTCCTGGAAACAATCATTTACATTCCAGGGATATTACTGCAGTGGCACCATCCCCTTTCCTTCTGGGAGAAATTTGCTTTGTAAATTTCTCTTTCCCTGGAGATGAGGATGGACAGAAGCCCTTGCTGCCCTATGCAAACTCTAAGTCTTCTAATTTCAGGGTTGCTCTTTAATGGTGCAACCCATTGCAAACACAGGGTAATATCTGAATCTTATTGTGTCATCCCATGAGTACTGGGGCTACAGAAATTCACATTAAGATTTTGCTCTGACTGCAGTTTTCCCATGAGTAATGAACTGCCTGACTGACTGATGCAGGAAGCCTTGTCGTTTCTTCTGTCAGAAAATATATATGAAACTGTAAAGGCTTACTTGTTAGGTTGCAAGATGGGTATCATCTTACAACTTTCACAGTCTCTTGACTTAATGTCAATGTTGTCCAGGCTACTATAATTGGCTAGGTCAATATATTTCTAGCTGCACTACCTCTATATATTCTGACCATAATAAAATCAATTTTCCTCACAATATATTATATTTTAAAAAAGAAAGAAACTAAACAGTCTAAATTTTCAACGTGTTGCATATTTGCCATAATCAAACTATAACCTGTGTCTTGCAGTCAGTCCCCGAACACTGTCTCCTTCTTCAATGTGATCTTACAATACAGTTCTCTTTCTCCTCCATGACCATCACATGCATATTTTTCCTTTCTTAATTCAGCATTTTGCTTCTCCCCCACTCAAAACATCCGTTATTTTATAAGCTGCTATAACTGTAGAATGTGCCTCTTCGCATCTCTTTGATTTTAACTCAGCAAATATTGCTTAAATTATTTTAATCATTGTGATTTCCTTTATTACTTCAGGAAAGCTTTCCTGATTTGTGTATGTGTGTTTATGTATGTGTATGTGTGCATATGTGTGTGTGTGTGCATGTGTGTGTAAATTCTATTTCTGTCCTAGTCTGTTTTGGCTTCTATATCAAACTGCTACAGACAGGATAACTCATTTTTTAAAAAAGATAAATTTGTTTCTACAGTTCTGAAACCTGGGTCTATGATCAAAGTGCTGGTAGATTCAGTGTCTGGCTCTAGCTGGTGAAGAACTGTTTCCTGGTTCATAGACTTCCATCGTTTTGCTGTGTCCTCACATAGTGGAAGCAGGAAGGGATATCTTTGGGGCCTCTTTTTCAGGACATGAAACTCATTTAAGGGAGGTCTACACTCATTGCCCCAGCACCTTCCAACCATCCTACCCCTAAATGCTATTACATTGGAAATTAGTATTTCAATGTATGTATTTTGGGCAGCACAAATATTCTGACCCTAGTACTCTGTTATTTGTTATTATCAGTTCATCTCCTTTATAGAAATCACTATGGTTGCAATAATATGTTTCATTCTGTGGTAAACTGTTTTTTTTTTTTTTTGCAATAGGCCCTATGAGAGTAGGCAATTATCATTTTTTCTCCATTTTACCTTCCCACAAGCTTGCCATATATCAATTAATTTATGTAAATCTTTTAAGTAAATGAATGAAAAAAATTAATGAACATTATCTGTCCATTAATAATGTCAACAAAATTTTCTGTACCTACCATCAAAATGTTAAACAACAAATACATTGTATCAATATAAAGGGAAGTTAAAAATCATAGTTACTGTATTAGTTTACCCTTTAATATGTCAGGTAATAAAATGGCCAGAAAACAACCAAGAAATGCATCAATAAATTAACGCCTTGATATTTTATTCCTCCACCATAATAGAAATTCTAATATAATTCTCCTTTTCCATTGAGCTCCAATAAATTTACAAACAAACAACAAAATGCAACATAAAAGGCAAAGTGTTAAACATCCATAGTCCAAATTCTCTCCCTGTGTGATTATCTGGCCTTTTTTTCTTTATGCCTCTGCGTTTTTACTGAACGTGGGTATGAATCCATTTGTGCTGATATAGTAAGGAACAAGTTTTACAATTCACAACGATATTGAAAATACAGCTTCTCAAGAACTCAGGAATTAAAAATTCATGCCCATAAAGTTAGATTTATGTAGTTTAAAAGTAATTAATTCTGCAAAAGTGAAATAAAGAAGATTTTTCGTAATTAAAGTCAGCAGGCCTGATAAAGTACACATTTTTCCCAGTCATCTGGGCTATCTCACCATAGTATTAGCTCCCAAGCTCCCAAGGTTATATATATATATATACATATATATATATGTATATATATATTTTTTTTTGCCAATTTGCTACCTGCCCCAGTTTGTTTTCATCTCTAAAGTTATGATTGATGATTGACGTATTCCTAAGATGTAAATTATAGGATCAAACATGAGTCTACATTTATATCATGAGGAGTGCACTCATAAAAGGAGATTTAATAGTACTAAAATTAAAAGGTGATATTTAAATAATATATGATGCTTTTAAGACATTATATTCTTGCATCAAACTTTGGCGCTGTAGTTTTTTGAAGCCCTACTACTTTTAGATTAGGTTTTGACTTCTGAATTATTTGAGAACTATGTAGAAACAGTCATCACAGACTATCAGAGATTAAATGAATACTATACCAAATCTGGATACTTACTCATGATTCTGATCTATAAGATTTATGTAACATTTACGGGAGTGAAAGGATTTTGCTATATTTTTCTTTCTTAAGTTCTTCATTTTCTATTACTATTATATGTTTTACCATTATCTTGTTTGAATATATTTAGAAAAATGCATGCACACCCACTTTTAGAACAAAATGCAAGCTGAATTACAAAATAAGAAAGATGTGTTAATAACCTTATAAACTTTTAATAAAGGTAGTAGGCAAGGTGAAAAGAAATGAATCCATATAATTTTTTAAAGAGAGAAGGACAGTGAGAGAGAGAAAGAGAGAGTGAGAGAGAGAGAATCATTTTTTATTTAGTTTTTCACATGGCTTTCATTGGTCTGACACGTAGTTGTGTATGTGCATGCTGGGGTTTGAACCCTCGTACTCGCGCATGCCAGGCAAGCACTCCAACCCCTGAATCTATATAATTTGTGAAGGAAAATAAAATTTGTAAAAATTATTTGATATTATAGTCATTTAATTCTATAGCTTGAATCATTGAATTCTGACTTTCTAAAGACCTAAACAAGAGACAAAAAAAGAATATTAAATGTGTTGCTGATTGAATTTGCCCCTTTCTATCTCATTTCATTCTTCAAAAATTGAGCTCATAATAAAAAACAGTACATACTTTTAGGTAGCACTTTCTATTTATTTATATAGTTTTAAAGTAAATAGTCATCATATCCCCAATGTTTTTATCATTATTATCTTCTGAAATCCTCTGAAGATTAAAGTATCTATCACAACTGACTTAATAAAAATTGAAAACCTTATAGAGAATTAAAAATTATTAGAGTATTTAATTAGCCAATAAAAATATCCGTACACCCCTTTACAATCTGCCTATGTCCCTTTTCATTGTAACTAATACTTATAGAAATAAAAAATATATAGCTATGCATTTGTGAGTATTGTAGTTGGTGACAATTTGACATTAGGACTGAAGATGTAAGTAATTGCCTCCAAAGAGGGCTCATGCCCTACAGTTGCCACCACCTCCCACCTCACTTATGATTTCATTAATTAATCCATTGATTAGATCAAAGCCCTCATGATCCATTCACTTCTCTAAATCACCACTACTGATCATGGTTACACTGGGGACACATGAGCCTTTGAGAGACATTCCAGTTCCAAATTTTAATTAGATAACTGAAAAACCTAAGTCTTCATTGTCAGAATCATAATAGTCTAAAAACAAGAGGACAAGAACAGATGATTTCTGAGAAATAATTTTTAAACACTAAGTTGATATTTCTAAGGTTTTAAATTAAATCACATTAGCCAGCATGTCTCTCTCACACACACACACACACACACACACACACACACACACACACATACCATCTGCAATTCTGATATTGAAACAAGAATTTAGCATATAGCTTTCTTTTTAAATAAAGTTATGTTCTTACCTGGCCTGTTCATCCATTGGTATGTACTGTCCATTGTACTAAAGGCCTGGATGAATTTATTTACAGCCATAATCTTTTCTTTGGAAAATAGTTAAAGCTAATGGTGTATCATCTGTATAGCCCTGCAGTCTATCTTTTCTGATTCCTGAGGGTAGCTATCCCCTGCACCTCATCAGTCCATTGGATCTCTGAACAGACATCATCCTTAAAATCCCATTTGTACCATTTGGATCAGGTCAGGAAGAGTAATAGCTCTAATCTTCTCGGAGTGATATTATTAATCTTGAGCAGGTGAGCTCCAAGGTACTTTCTCTAACCTACACATTTAGAAAGCAGAAGCTTTAGGGCTGTAATGAATAAAGCTAAAATGGAAGCCTTCAGCACAAAAGGAAATGATTGTAAGATTAAGCTGTCCTTTAGATTTTGTTCTTAAACTTTGTTTACACTGTTAAATCAAGAGCTTTGAGAAAACTGAAGAGAGGTATTAAATGGCTCTCCATCTGATGAGTCAGAATATTATTTTATTATTAATGTTATTCATCTTATTCTAACAGGCTGTATTCAAATCAAAGCTAAATCAATTTTAGTCTAATATTCTATGAAAAGTCTAAGGGCTTTCTGAAGCATTCGCTGTTAATTTGTTCGTAAACCTGTTTCTATATTTGACAAAATGAAGTAATGCAGTTACCAGCCAACAGAATAAAATCAAACTCCTTTATTTTGCCTCTCCTCCATTGCATTTGTAAACCACCTATTTACTGATTTAAATTCATTTCTCTTACAAATAATAGAAAAGTTGTGTTTTCTTTGTACCATATATCTGTTTTTTTGCATAGGGGACAATTTCTTTGTTATGAGTGCTTCAGAAAATCTTCCAATCCACTGTGTATGTTTAAAGATTGCATCCTCAAATTCCAGTATTTGCATATTTCCTATAGCCTCTATCCATCCCCATTACAGGCTTTATTTTCAATCATCCTCCTTCATCGAGTTACCAGAGGATATGGTGCTAGGCATAGTACAGATTTATGGGGTGCTGCTGACAATGTTTATGAGTTTCCAGATACTTCTTTTGACTAGATTATAAATATTTAAAAGTAATTTGAAATAAATTGCTTTAAACACATGTTGTTTTTTTCTATTTGTTGAAATGGCACAATATGATTTTGCTCATGTACTGAAATGCATTTTTATAGTGTAACTATAATTTGTTAATCTTGCTCTCAGGGTTTCAGCATTTATCAGACATGATGATTAAATGTAGTTTGTAAATATCTTTAAAACTTAGGCTCCTCACTTTGTTTGGCATGATCATAGATGAATTACCTTAAAGAATGAAAAATGAATCCATTATACACTACGTAAAGTCAGTGGTGATGACCATGAATGATTTGCTTAACTTCTCTGTGCCATAGTTTTCTCATGGAAATAATAACATATATATTTTAAGAAACACTTATAAGAACATATTATCTTTCAGATATTACTATAAGTGCCTTGTATTAATCTTCCTATCAATTCTATCAGCATTATTTTATATATGAGGAAACAGATTTAGGAAGGTTAAATAATTTTCCAAGGTTACAAAGCTATCACGCAGTAGAATCAAACCCTGCAAACATGATTTCAAGTTCTAAGATTTTAAGTAGGACATTACGCTGCTTTTGTTGTATCAAAAAGGAATAGATATGTAAAAACATTGTTTAGAATACTGAAATACTCTTAGTAAATATGAGCTACTATAATTCTAATCATAATTATTATAATAATCTTATTCAATCAACAGTTTCCTATGCCTATTGTGTGCAGGCATTGAGTGAATCATTTCTACTAGTATTATGGATAGTATTAGTATTGCTAGTTCCACTTTACAGAGAAGAAAGTGAAGACTCTGGCAATTTAACTCACTCCAATGCAAAGAGATGACAGATCGAAAAAGAAATTTTTTTATATTAAAATAACACATATTTAAAAGTTCAGATCCAGACTTATCTAATAATTTCTCCATCACCTTAAAATGAAGCTTATTAGTATTCACTTTATGATTTCTAAGTTTTAAAAATAGAAAAGTAATATAATTAAAGTGGAGATAATCCAGGAATACCAGGGTGAGTAAAGATTCAGTTTTTTTTCAGACAAATTAAAATGCATAGAATATTTTAAAAATGAAATGACTATATTGTCATCCTAAATATGAAAATTTACAAATTTTCAAAAAGTCTTATATGCTGTAGCAAAGGAAACCTAAGAGTTCAGAAGAGGGAGAGCATATGCAACATAAAGTAAGGCAATTATTCTTCTCTTGCTGTCTTTCTTATGATCAGGATGAAAGCCTCACCAAGTGCTTCCATATTTACAACTTGCATAATTGAAATCAGAGTGAAGGTGCTTTGTGCTGCTTCAGAAAAATTTCTGAGGTCCTTTAAAAACCATATTAGTGATCTCTAGTTTTATCAGGCTATGTTTGTATTAATTTATGCCAGGTTATATTGTGCCTCATATTTGTTTCCTTTTTTCAATTCTTGTTTTGTCTTTCCTTGAGTTTA
>PVKS010044526.1:0-14272 GCA_004027875.1 Aplodontia rufa | reverse complement strand
TTTTTTTTAAGAGAGAAGGACAGTGAGAGAGAGAAAGAAAGAAAGAAGCAATTTTATTTAGTTTTTCATGTGACTGTTGTTGCTCCAACACTTTGTTGTGTATGCGGTGCTGGGGTTTGAACCCTCGTACTTGCGCTTGCAATGCAAGCGCCATAACCGCTGAGCCATCGCTCCAGCCCCATGTGTCTGGTTTTTAAGTTCAAAATTTATTTACAAGGGCTGGGGATGTAGCTCAACAATAGAGCACCTGCCTCAGAATGCACAAGGCCCTGGGTTCAATCCCTAGTACTTGGGCAGGGGGAGTGGGGGGGAGAAGAAAGAAAAGACTTGGTTTTGCACAAAGTAAAACTGGACTACATATGTAGCAACAAGCTTTGTGAAGCTGGGGGTGAGAATGGGACAATTTTGTCAACTGTGGCACTTTTATTCCTTTAATCTTCCCACAGTATCTGGAAAAAAAATAATTTCATAGGTTGTCTGGTAGATAATTTGAAATGTTAGAAAGCTAGCTAGTTTTGATTACCATTTCAGAAAACTTGGATTTTACAGAGGACTTGCCTGGTGTACCTGAAAGTGTGAAGAAGCCTGTAAATAAACAAGGAGATAAATCAAAGGAAAATACCAGAAAGATTTTTAGTGGCCCCAAACGGGTAAGTAAAGTACTATTGGTAATTTTTATTATTCATTTATTATTGGAGGGCTCAAATTTTTACTTGAATGTCACTAACATCACAACCATTGTCTTTCAAAGAATATGTCATTTTTTAAAAGCATTTTAACTTTTGAAAAAATTGGTAAATATATACAACATTGTTTTAACCATATTCAATGATAGAAGTTAGTGCTATTAATACTTTGACAATGTTATACAATCACCACTATTACTAATATACCCAGTTTTTCATCTTCCCCAACAAAAGTTCTGTACTCATTAAACAATAATTATCCTTTGTCCTCTCTGTTCCAAGTAAACATTGTTGTACTTTCTAAGTGCTACATATAAATGGGATCATATATTTTTGCTTCTGTCTGGCTTATTTCACTAAGCTTAATGTTTCTAAGGTCTATCCATGTTACATTATATTTCAAAATTTCATTCCTATTTTTATGGCTGAATTATATTCCATCCTATGTATATGATACACACACTCATTTTTCACATTTTATTTATTCATATGTTGTTGAACACTTGGATTATTTTCATTTTGTAGATATTGTGAACAATGCTAAATTGGTGTACTGCCAGGCTTGATGGTGTAGACCTGTAATCTTAGCTACTTAGGATTCTGAGACAGGAGGATTGCAAGTTTAGGGCCAGCTGGGGCAATTTAGAGAGACCCTGACTCTAAATAAAAAGGTATCTAGGCACAGTGGCTCATGCATCTGATCCCTCAGACTTGGGAAGCTAAGGCAGGAGGATAGCAAGTTCAAGGCCAGCCTTAGCAACTTAGCAAGACCCTGAGCAACTTGAAGGATAAGTCAATTTGCATTTCTGTAGAAATCATTTCACTGTATATGTGTACAAAACATCATTTTTCATTTCTTAAATATATGCACTAAAAAGTAAATTTTTTTTTTTTAAGAAAGAGGGACAGTGAGAGAGAGAATCAGTTTTATTTAGTTTTTCATGTGGCTTTCATTGCTCCAACACTTCATTGTGTACATGGTACTGGGACTTAAACCCGCATGCCCATGCATGCCGGGCAAGCACCTTAACTGCCAAGCTACAGCTCCAGCCCAAGTTTTATGTATTAAATGTGATAGTAGACTTAGGCTTTAAAAAAAATATATTTTATTAAGGAATTGAGTTATTGTACAATCATAAGTGCATTTATTTTTTTATTTTTATTTTATTTTATTTTTAAAGAGAGAGGGACAGTGAGAGAGACAGAGAAAGAGAGGAACAACTTTATTTTTTAGTTTTTTTTCACATGGCCTTAGTTGCTCCAATACTCAGTTGTGTACATGGTGCTGGGGTTTGAACCCAGGTCCTCGTGCTTGCCAGGCAAGCACTTAAACCACTGAGCCACCGCTCCAGCCCTCATAAGTGCATTTAAAGTAACAATATGATATACATATGCACTTAAACCAAAATTACTCCTAGATCCCACCCTATTCTCCCTCTCTCTTCCCCCACCTACTCTGTCCCTCCTCCATTATATATCTAGGATTGCCCTAGATTATGTGTTACTGTGCCTTTGTTGGGTCTAATACATGAGATTAACTACCTTTCACACAGGCCTGGGTTTAGCTCCAGCCTCCACAAATGAGTGAAAACATTTGACCGACTTAGACTTTTTTTAAACACTGAAAGTTTAGTTTTGAACAGTGTGAACCATTTCAGGAATCTCTTGTCACCTTTGCTATAACCTTGTCATCTTTGACAACTTGTCTTTCTGTACAATAAGATAACCTAAGCTCATCTTGTGCTTTACCTGTTTTTAGTCACAGAATCCTTCTTTTCTTGTAGGAACCTTTGTTCTTTATGTGACAGTTAGTACTTAGAATCCAAGATTTCAGTGCCAAGTGTATCTCTTCATCTAGGTTCTTTTTATCAGACAGATCTAGGAAGTATGTTGAGAAATAAGCCATAAATTCATGTTGATAGTTTCATTTCAATTTAACATGACAAGAATTTTGTAGCTTAGCTTATTTGCTCCTGTAGCATACATGAGTATCTAAATTGTAGTACCAGTGTTACTGTGAAGTTTAAGATTTCTTTGTATTTCTTTTTGTCTTTATAGACTAGTCATAGTAATGTGTTCAAAGATTTCTTGAAAGAATTTTTTTTAAAGAGAGACGTAGATAGAAAGATTCAATTTTATTTATTTTTTTCATCTGGTCTTTGTTTCTCTAACACTTAGTTGTGTACATGGTGCTGGGGTTTGAATCTGGGTCCTCATGCATGCCAGGCAGGAGTTTCGACCGCTCAAGCCTTCTTGAAATATTTTTTATCCTGTCTGCTTATGTTAATTCAGTATTCATTTGAATTCATTTCAGCTGTTAGTATTTAGGGATTTTTTCCCCCTTTGTTTCTGATGGATCTAATCCATGCTAGGCAAGCACTCTACCACTGGACTACACCTCCAGCCCCATGTTAAAATTTTCTAACTTAATATCATAGCTTCAAAGCAGCAATGTATATGTATTTGACCTGATTTTTGAATGAGTTTCCCTGGCCAAAAGTAAATCAGGTCATGGCAGCTGAGTCAGCAGCAGCCTATTTCTTTACTGGTGATGGATGCAATGTGATTGTGTCAGAAATTAAGAAAATTATTGCCATTTCTAAAACTAAAAGAGCTATGGGATTGAACTCATTTGAAAGATGTAATATAAGTAAAACCTTGTTTTAAGACAAATTCTAATATTTCCTTGAAGAGATTTGTTTTATATATGAGAGATTAGGATTCACAGAAAGCGCAATTCTCCACAGAATTTTTATGTAGATTATACCTCAGTTACGGGGGTGGGGGAGGGACTAGATAGGGTATAGGAAAGTTCTCAGCAGTTGTCCTACTCTTCATTAGAGTAGAACTATCCTCATGTAGCCATTAGATCAGTGGGAATATGCAGGATTGCTTCTCCAATTTGATTAGATGAAAGACACCAATGACCCCATTTCCAAGTAGTCTGGATTTGCAGTGGCAAGAAATTTCCTTCCTTCCTATTAGGGTTTCTCAGCCTGAAGCACTATTAACATATTATACTGAATAATTCTTGGTTGTGGAGGGTGATCCTATATGTTGGAAGATACTCAGTATCCCTGGCATCTATGCATTAAATTCCTTTACCAGTCTCTTCCTCTCCAGTTAATATGCAAAATTGTCATTAGGCATTGCCAAATGTCCCCTGGGGAGGAAATGTGTCCCCTCCTATGAGTGAGAGACATTTTTTTTTTTAAAAGAGAGAGGGACAGTGAGAGAGACAGAGAAAGAGAGAAACAACTTTATTTAGTTTTTCACATGGCCTCAGTTGCTCCAACAATTAGTTGTGTACGTGGTGCTGGGGTTGGAACCCAGGTCCTTGTGCTTGCCAGGCAAGCCCCAAAACTGCTGAGCCACCGCTCCAGCCTGAGAGACATTTTTGACAATAAATTCAGGCATGATGCCCATTACTCGTTCTTTGGTATGTACTGTGTAAAAAACAAGCATTTTCTTTCTTTTTTTTTTTTAAAGAGAGAGGGACAGTGAGAGAGACAGAGAAAGAGAGAAACAACTTTATTTAGTTTTTCACATGGCCCTAGTTGCTCCAACACTTAGTTGTGTACGTGGTGCTGGGGTTTGAACCCGGGTCCTCGTGCTTGCCAGGCAAGCACCGAAACCGCTGAGCCACCGCTCCAGCCCAACAAGCATTTTCTTATGTAGTGACAGAATACCAGGAATTAACACTGATATGATAATAGTCTCATCTGCAGATTCATTCAAATTTTACCTATTGTTCTGGTAATGCTCTTTATAGCAAAACAATTAAACTGCATCTCCTATAGATAGAGCTCCTCTCGTGATCTCATTCAGAATCACACCTTGTTTTGTCATAATCTCTACTCTTCCTTCAAAGTGATAACTGCATGTGTGTTTCCTGGTCTTTTTGTGGTTTTGACATCTTTGAAGAATTAATAAGACCAGTTATTTTGTAGAATGTTCCTCTACTTACGTTTCTCTGATGATTCCTTATGATTAGTTTTAGGTGATCTGTTTTTGGTGGATATACCCCAGAGGAGATATGGTACACTGTATCATGTCAGGTGGTACACAGTGTCAATTTATAAAATTACTGTTGATGTTAATGGAACACTTGATTAAGGTAGTGTCTATTAGGTTCCTCATAAAACTTTCACCAATTAGTTTTTTTAATGTTCTTGTTAGTGTTTTATAGTTATGTGATAGTTTCATTTTGACAGTATTCATACATGCATGAAATATAATTTGCTCCATTTCAATCTCCAGTACTTCACCCTCCTGCCTCCATCTTCTTGTTCCCCTTCTTCTGTTCTTCTATTTATTTATTGGCACTTTATGGATATACATAAAAGATCTCTGTGTGTATTCACATATATGTACATAAAATAATTTGGTTATTTTCATTCCACTTTTCTTCCCTTTTCTTATTCTCCCTTCCCCTTATTCCCTTTCTGTTCCACTCGACTGATCTCCCTTCTGTTTTATTCACCTACTAGTTTCAGCATTGATTCTTTTTTTTTTTTAAGGGACAGTGAGAAAAAGAATCAATTTTATTTAGTTTTTCACATGACCTTTGTAGCTCCCACACTTTGTTTTGTACGTGGGTGTTGGGGTTTGAATCCGCATCCTGCTGCATGCCAAGCAAGCGCTGTAACCACTGAGCCATTCGCTCCAGCCCTTCAGCATTTACTCTTTTTTTTTTTTTTTTTTTAAGAGAGTGAGAGTGAGAGAAAGACTCAGCTTTAGTTTTTCATCTGGTTTTTGTTTCTTCAATACTGAGTTTTGCATATGGTGCTGAGGTTCAAACCTGGGTCCTCCTGTATGCCAGGCAATTGTATATGCCACTGAGCCATTGCTCCAGCCCCTCAGCATTGATTCTTAATCAGTTTTTACTATGATGATTTCCAGATTTTTTTTTAAATTATGCATATCCTTTTACAGTTATTTGGTTGATTGGTGGAGCTGGGGATTGAACCCAGGGCTTTGTACATGCCAGGCAAGTTTTCTATCTCTGAGCTACATTTCAGCGTCTTCTGCAGTTATTAGTAGTTGGCCTTCTGTTGTGAGGTAGATTTTTTCTTTCCCTCCTTGTATACAAATGTTTATTAATTCATTTATGTCAGTATGAACATGGATCTCTGCTTTATACAGTGATTTGTTACTGTTGTTCATTTAAGGGATCTTTCTTACTTTCTTATTTTGTAACTCAGATTTTCCTAGATATGGTCAGTAGGTGTCTCTTCATATTGGCTTTATTTTTTTCATCTGATTTTTGTTTTTCCTCCACTTAGTTGCGTATGTGATGCTGGAGATTGAAACTGGTTACTCACATATGCCAGGCAAGCACTCTACCACTTAACCACTTCTCCAGCCCTCAAGTTGGCTTTTGCCATGTTAAATTCTGCATTTCCTTCCTGACACCCTAAGATGGTCCATCTTCATCCTGTACTTTCCCAATTCTGGAATTGGCCATTTCTCCCAGGATTCTTATTTCCATTTTTAGTGGAGAATGGTATTTCCTCATTAAAGATCTAGATGCTAGGTATGGTTATGTCTTCTGCTTCTAAGGTAGCTTTTGAGTAAACAGCTAGAACATGTGTAAAAATATGCATATAGTCTTTCACTCAAACACATACTTAGTTTCCTAGACATTCTCCATATATTTAGAACCATAAATTTGCACTGATGCTTCCAGTTCATTTTTTCTTTCTTTCTTTCTTTTTTCTTTTTTTGTTTTTTTATGCTTCCAGTTCTGGTTCAACACCATGTTTTATTCTAGCCTTCTCACTTTCTGTATTTTACTTCTGTTTGCCAACAGTGTGAAATCTGGTATTTATCATCCTCAACATGTTTACTTAACTTGCTTAGTCCTCATGTAGGCAACTAATATTTTGACCACTCAGGTCAGCTCACATTAGTGCCATTGACATGGCCTAGAGAAGAGTTTCCCTTTTCTTCTCACATCCCCTTGTTAGAAAGCATTAATTTCTTCTTTTTGGGGGAGGGCGGTACTGGGAATTAAACCTGGTGATATTTAACCACTGAGCCACATTCCAGCCCTTTTTATTTTTCATTTTGATACTAAGTTGCTTGGGGCCTTGCTAAGTTGCTGAGGCTGGCTTTGAACTTGGGGTCCTCCTGACTCAGTCTCCCAAGCCACTATGATTTCAGGTGTGCAACATTGCGCCTGGCAAGAAAGCATTAATTAATTAATTAATTATTATTATTATTATTATGTTTAGAGAGAAGGACACAGAGAGAGAGAGAGAAACAATTTTTATTTAGTTTTACATGCAGCTTTCGTTACTCTGAGACTTTGTTGTGTATGTGGTGCTGGGGTTTGGACTCACGTACTCGCTCATGCCGGGAAAGTGCCATATCGGCCAAGCCACTGCTCCAGCCCAAGCATTAATTTCTTTTTCTTTCTTTTTTTTTTTTACTATTTTTTTTAAACTTTAATTACAATGTAAGATTATCTTATTGCAATTTGATTTGAGAAAGAACTGTTTGTGTTCTTTTTTTTATTAGAAGAATATAGAAATACAGTTGAGGGGGAAACATTATCAAAACATTAGCAATCAATGGATATAAACTTTATGTCGAGGGGAAATGCCAGATCATGGATAACCACCTTGGATTTTACCTATTGCAGTTTCCCCCAGAAGAACTCATGCGTTAGCTGGGTAGTTCGTGGAGGAATGACATTGGCTTCTGGGATGGTTCCCCAAGCATTAATTTCTTAAACATGCCACCTGTCAACATTTTCTCTAATATCTCACCAGGAATTTAGAGAAGGCTCATTGATAGTAGGATTGTGGGCTAGTTGGGATAAGATGTGTGGCAGAAAGAAGATGAGGGTGAAATAATGTTGAAATAATGACTCAGAAATGTTGTCACTTGGGGCTGGAGTGGTGCTCAGTGTTTGGAGTGCTTGCCTGGTGTGCGTAAGGACCTGGTTTCAAACCCCAGCACCACTTACACAACTAAGTGTAGGAGAAATGAAAGCCAGATGAAGAAATTAATAAAATTGATTCTTTCTCTGTCTCCCTCTCTCTCTTTTTCTCTCTTAAAAAGAAGGGAGAGAGGGAGAAAGAAATGTCACTTGTAACTATGGAAAATAAAGAGAGGCTTTGAGGGGTTGGGTTGGACCATATGTGAATTCAAGTGCCTGTGATTTCTAAGTAAGTTGTAGTGATTGTCAGTCTACTGGTTTTATTTCTGATTTCTACTTGCTGTACTATTATTTGCATCTGTCATATGGACTGATCATTTTCTTCTGTCTACTTGCTCATGGTTTGATTTCTGCCTTTCCATTTAACTGCTGCCCTTTCTTGCCTGCTTCTGCAGCATTGTTTGTATAACTGGTTTAATCTTCAGTGCTTGGAGGGTTGTGTTTTACCTGGGATATTGGTCATTTTGTTTTGCAGTTAAGATTGGCTAGATCATTTAGGAAACATTAACATAAGGTCAATTGTAGTTTCAGGTCTCAAATAGTATATTTTTATTTCATCATTTCCCTGTAGCTTTCATACTGGGCCCATCTGGCCCTATCTTGTTTGACTCTCCAAGGAACATTCTGGACTTAGATTTTTTTCTTTCCTTCTGTCATTCAATATGACACTGGATAGTAAGCTTCTGAGCAATTGAATTAAAATTCATTTAGATAAATCATGGCATATTTACTTGTATTAGAACATTTTAATTGCATAAAGCTGCAGTTTTAAAGTTGAATGTAGATTTATAGTTTTATAAATTCATTTTTGTTTCATAAAATGAATTTAAATAGGTTGTCAACCTAAAAACAATATTACAACTTGAAGAGGCTTAAAGGAAGAATACTCCCTCACCCAAGAACAGATGTTCCTTCCACAGTGTCTTCTGTTAACAGTTAGAATCCACTCTGTGAAACAGCTTATTTTTCTAATTTCTCCAGTGTTAACCTTTTTTCTGTGTTTGAGGATTTACCTAACATTTTGGGATCTATGCATCAAGATAGTAGTCTGAGATCCACTATATTTCTGAGGACTAGAAACCTGAAACATAAATGAATATGAAGCCTAAATAAAAGACTGAATCCGTTGGTTTGGTGATGAGAGATACTGGCCAGAGTGAAGGTTAAAAGTCACTGTTGTCCATTTATAGCTCCTAGGTTGGTGATACAAAGATTGTTGAATCTTTTCTATACCTGGCTGAGTCTGGGTATGGAAGATTCAGTTTTAGTAGCTTTTTTCATTTTATGCATTGTATTCTACATTACTTTCAGTGTGCTAGTTGATTAATATACAAAAAGGAGTAAGAGGAGTATCTTTGAAAGGCTATTTGATGCCAGGTGTGTTGTGCAAGCCTATAACCCCCTCTGCTCAGGAGTCTCAGGCAGGAGGCTACTGTCACAAGTTTGAGGCCAGCCTTGGCAGCTTAGTGAGATCCTGTTTAAAATAAAAAAGGGCTAGAGGATGTAGCTCAGTGGTAGAGTGGTTCTGGGTTCAACATCCAATACCACATACAAAAAAGTGGAGGGCTACATGGTAAGATAGAATTTTTTTCACACTCATTTTTGAATGATCTTAGTATTTCTTCAGTTTGTGCCAAAGCAGAAGCCTCTATTTTCCTTTTATAGAAACAGTATTTAACTTAGATATTCAACCAGGCATTTAAATCCTTGGTCTATATAAGTAATTAAGTAAAAAAACCTTAATATATACATTTTTTTTTTTTTTTTGCTGTATGATCTAATTCTTGTGTTCTGTTCCTTTTATTTATTCTGAAAGGATTTTCAATAAGGAACGAAAAATACTTTGTGTCTTTGAATTTTCTTTAGGTACTGTTAGTGCTTGAAAGTTCAAAAAAATTGACTGTAATTTAATTCCCAGAAAATGAGGTTTGAAATGAAAACTGTAGCCATAGGTTAATTAGGAGCCTGACAACTGACATATATTTGATACTTGATCTTGTAATATATTTTATTTAGGGAACATTTAGAATTCAGACATCTGAAAAATGTTTTAGTGTACTTGGTTTTCTTGATACTCTGACTTCATGCTAATGATAATAATTTATTGACATAAGATAATAATTGGAATCCCTACTCCAAAATCTGAAATCTTATGAAATCTGAAACTTCATGATACCACAAGTGGAAAATTTTTTACTGTGAAACTTTATTTTCCCCCACAAAATTATTATGTAAAATCACCTTCAAGCTATGTGTTTAAAGATGTGTATGATACATAAATGAATTTCATGTTTAGGCTTGGGTGTCATCCCCAAGAGATATTTAAAAATCCCAAATCTGACACTTCTGATCATAAACTTTTTTTTTTCCTGGGGATTGAACCCTGGGGTTGCTTAACCACTGAGCCACATCCCCAGCCCTTTTTATTTTTATTTAGAGACAGGGTCTCTCCAAGTTGCATAGGGTTAGGACCTAGCCAAGTTGTTGAGGCTGGGTTTGAACTTGAGATTCTCCTGCTTCTGCCTCCCGAGTCACTGTTATTACATGTGTGTGCCACCATGCCTGGCATCCCATGCATTTTGGATAAAGGACACTCAACCTGTATAATACTGACAGGAAATACTAATCATAATGTAATATTGGGAGGTTTTTTTTGACGATGGTGATCATGGATTTTTCACTGTTAAATTCTCAGTGTCTGAGACAGAAGGTTCATAAATGTTGATTTCTGGGGATCGTTAATATAATCGTGGAATGTTCTGTCAGGAAATCTCTTATTTGAAGCTCCAGGTCTGGGTCTTAATCTCTATCCAAGTGACTTAAATCCTCCAGGCTACAGTGGGATATGATTTCAGATGGCAGTTTTTTTTCTTTTTTAAATACAGAAAACAACCAAATGTGTTTAATATATATCACAGATAGCTTAAAAACAGAAAATAATAATGATAATAATAACTCAGCATAGCTTGGAATCCTGTACAGAAATCAAGGAAAGAGTAGGCCATTTAAGAAAAAAATAAGACAAAAGGAGAGGGCTAGATAGTTCTTGGCCAGAGATCTGCTTTGAGTAGGTTGCTTGCGGGTACTTAAAAGCTATGAGGTTTTTCTTGAGCTTGACAGCATGTGTAGTCAAAGGGCTGCTGATGTTGGATTATTTTAACAAATTCTGGATGGAGAGCAAGGTGGTCCTGATACCATTCCGGGTAGAGCATTTGTCATTCAGGATGTTCAGGCAGATGATATCCTGGGTGTCCATGTTGGGGTTGAAGCATGGTGTCAGACACTCATTATGGGTGCAATGTAAGGGTAGTGGGGAACTCTCGAGTTCAATCTTGGGTCATCATACACTTGTGTTTGCTGTTGCATGGATGGTCACTACCCATTTGAGAAAGTTGTCTGATTAGTCAGAGGGCAGATAGTCCTTTGTCACTGGATATCGTGAGAGTTTTAGATTCTGCAGTAGCCTCTTGCTCACAGGGTCCTGGGTGGCAATCCCACTGGGGTCAGCTCTTTTATGGTAATAGTTAGGGCTTGGTTTTTAGATGCCATCTTTTATGGGCTGTGCTGGCAGGGAGACAGGATCTGGGGGAACATGACTAATCTAGATTCTTCCGATAGTCTGATTTTAGTGAACAAAGTTTCATTGTAAGAAAGCAGTCACTTGAAAGAAGCGTGTCTTATGGTACTTTATAGTTATATCATGTCCTTGGGAGCATTATCATTTCCTGTTAACTTTACAGCTGGCTTTTATCTGTCATTTTAGCCTCGTGAATGTCAGGGCGATTTTTACAGTCCCAACAAATTTATATGTACTCATACATTCGTTGGATCAGATGACTTTGTCCCAGTGCATTCTAGTATTCTGTCTTCCACCATGCCCCCCTCCCCAGTTTTATTTTGGGTAGTTTTTTGTTTTCCTGCATTCCTCTCCTCTCTTTCCCCAGGGTTAAACACAGGGGCTATCTTCCATTGAGCTACATTCCCACCCTACCCCACCCTTTTTAAATCTTATTTTGACAGACAGACTTGCTAAGTTTCTCAGGCTGCCCTAGAACTTGCAATCCTGCCTCAGCTTCCTCAGTAGCAGGGATTATAGATGTTTTTGTTGCTTCCTTTTCTATTTCTTTTGCATTGTTCAGTATGTTAATCTGTCCATTACACTTTTCATATGTAGAAGTTTGGTTTTGGATCTTTTTTATCTTTCATGTCTATTTAACATAATCTTTTTTCTGCTTTCTTGAATATGTAGAAGTTTTTAATGCTTTCTTTACTAATTCTGTCTGTGTTTCTGGGTCTGCTTTTGTGGATTTTTTTCCCCTCCTTGTTATGGATCATATTTTTCTATTCTTTGCATGGCTGGTAACTTTTGTTTTTTTGTTTTGTTTTTGTTTTTGTTTTAGAGAGAAGGACAGGCACAATGTGAGAGAGAGAATCAGTTTTATTTAGTTTTTCATGTGGCTTTCATTGCTCCAACACTTCCTTGTGTACTTGGTACTGGGGTTCCAACTTGTGCACTTGCTCATGCCAGGCAAGCACTGTAACCGCTGAGCCACTGCTCCAGCTCTGCCTGGTAACTTTTTTTTTTTTTTAAGAGAGGAGGACAGAGAGAGAGAGAAAGAGAGAATCAATTTTTATTTTGTTTTTCACATGGCTTTTGTTGCTCTGACACTTAGTTGTGTACGTGGTACTGGGGTTTGAACTCGTGTACTCATGCATGCCGGGCAAGCTCCATAACCGCTGAGCCACCACTCAAACCCCCTGTCTGGTAACTTTTGATGGGATGCAAGATGTTTAGAAATTTTTGGGTGTTGCCTATTTTTGTGCAAGTTTTGGCTTGTTCTGAGATGTAGTTAAATTATGTTTAATCTTTTCCAGGCCTTTAAATTTGATGTGAGAGAGCTGACTTTAGTCTGGGGCACATTGCCCCACACCTCTTGATGTTTTGCCTCATTCCCCTAATTACTACATTTTCTTCATGACTTGTGGGAATATGATCTTTTTCTATCCTGGGATAAAAAATCATTCTGAGAATTATTTCCTTTCCTCCTTTAGGTTCAGAAATCATTTTTCTGGCCTCAGGTAGTTTGATCATTATACAATTGGCACATCCATGTCAATTTTATATATGTTTGAGGGGACCCTGTGTAGATCTTCAGAGTTCTTTGTTTAGCCTTCTCCTTTGAATAATGTACCTAATGAACTGTGGTCACCTTTATCTCCTAAATTAAGAGAGACTGCTCCTGTTGAACTTTTGAGTTCTTCCTCTCTGTGTTCATTGCCTAGAAACTCTTGGCAATGTGTGGGTCTTATTTTAGTTGACCCCCTTTCTTGGGGATCGTTGTTTGTGCTGTCTGTTGTCCAGTCTTTAAACCGTGTCATAGATTTTGTCTAGCCTTGTTAGTTTTACATGGTCCCTGTTAACTCCATCTTGGACAGAAACAAAAGCCCTAGATTCATGTGTATTGATTGTGCTCTTATAGTATAGAAAATAAAATTTCTTCATAAGGACTTAAGTTATAATGATAGCCTTTAACGCTAAAGAGCCATCTTTCTGATTTGGTTTGTTCTCAAAAGCCTTATTTTTTTCATCTGGTTTTTGTTTTTCTGTCACTTAGTTGTGTATATGGTACTGAAGTTTTAACCCAGGTCCTCAGTCATGCTAGACAGGTGTTCTACTGCTGAGCTACCTCTCCAGTACATAAGCTTTACTTTTGCCTTGTCTTGATCTGAAATCCTGTAATAAATTGAAATAGTTATATTTGTTTATACTTTTTATTTAGTTATGATTTATATGCTGTCTCCCTATAAAAACACTTGTGACAGGATACAAAAATAAACTTTGTAGAGTCAGGTTGAAATAAATGAGGAAATTTTAAAAATAAAATAAGGGCTGGAGCCTTTATGGCGATTATGGCGTTTGCCTGGCATGTGCGAGTATGCAGGCTCAAACTCCAGCACTACATACACAGCTAAGTGTCAGAGCAATGAAACACTGAATAAAATTGATTCTCTCTTACTCTCTCTCACACTGTCCCTCTCTCTCTTTAAAATAAATAAATAAATAAAATGAGGTGAAGCTAAAATTAAGACATTTTGCTCCTGGGATCTACCTCAAATATCTTCAAGTCTTTTAGAGGCCAAGACAGAAAAGATTGTCAATGAATCCTTGGCTTTTTAGGAAGGACCATTAAACATTAAAAAAAAAACAAAAACAAAAAAAAAACCCAAAACCAAAAAACTCCAAAAAACAACTAACCTTGGACCAAGTATTGGTTATATTTCAATATTTTTTTTAATGCCTCAACCCAAGGTACTATTGCTATTAAATGTAGATTTGTTATTGGCAGGTTATTTAATAGGGTTAAATTTCAGAATATAAGTGAAGAATATCTTTATTACTACTTTCTAAGATTGCCTGAATTAAAGTTTTATCTTGATATATTATTTGATTTTCTACCATCTTTTACTGTTGTCTGCATTTGATGTAGTTGCTTTGTGAAAATTAAAATTGGTAGAATGATAAATGATTTATACCTTTAGTATTTTGCTGGTTTTTCTGAGATAGAATTGTAAATTTTTATAAAGTGGGTTTTTTGTTTTGTTTTGTTTTAAGATGGGGTCTCACTATCTTGTTCCTCAG
>PVKS010044525.1:0-14281 GCA_004027875.1 Aplodontia rufa | reverse complement strand
ACGTAGGTACGCTATCTTTCAACAGAACTGGCTTGTTTTCTCATACACTCCTCGGTATATCAGCTTCATTGAGATGATCACATTAATGTTTAGAGAAATTCTAAAGTCAGAGCAATTAAGTGGTAATAAACTGCTTTCCCACACAGCACATGTTTTAAGAGGTAGGATGCATAAATCATAGCACAGTGAACTTTAACATATAATTAAATGACTCAGGTCAAAGTGTAATGCATTTCTAAAATATCTACATTAAGATAGAAAGCAGATAGTTGCTTAACACCTTTTGAGCCATTAATTATCCCTAAAAAATTAATTCTTTGTCCCACTACTTTTCGTAGTTGTAAAATAGCAGCACTATCTATCATTTATTCAGCTCCTTCCATGTGCCTAATTCTCTGCTAGATATTCTAAATATAATATCTTATTTAAGGCTAAAAATTCTAATATACAAATAAAGAAATGGGAGATCATCAATGTTACTTGACTAGTCCAAAGCCACAAAAATTATGAGTGGAAAATAAGATACCATCTGTTCAGTCTTTGAGCTTGAGAACTTTTTCCAAATGTTATGAGTTCTCATTTGTTTGAACAATGGAATTTGGTAATGACTACACTTTCCAAAAAAGTTTGCAAGTGATACCTGCAAGATGGCTGAGTAGATGGTCCCTGCCCACTTGCCTTCCCCAAAACAAAACAAAAAATTAACAAACTACAAGCAAAAATAGCTCTGGGGGAGCTACAGAACATAACTGTGGCAAATCAATGGAGCAACAACCACCACCACAATAAAAAAAATTACCCATCAGCAACTGAAATAACAAAGCAGAAGTTGACAGACTATAAGAAGGGAGAAATTATTTTGTGTTTCTCTCCCACACCACATACTGACACAGTGCCAAGAGGGATCCAACCAGATATGACTTCTCTCAATGGGGTGAAAGGAGTGTAGGTGGATTCCAGCAGCCTCTGTCACTGCAAAACCTTGCCATCACATGGACACCTATGCACACATTGCCATAGATGACTCTTGAAGCATTTGTACCTGCCACTCCAGCTAAAAGAGCTCCCTAAGCCCAAGCTGCTGAGTGCCCACCGGCTGGAGCTTAAATTGTGCCCACTCCCAGGGCTGGAACTGCTACTGTGATTCCTCTTGCCACCAACTGGAGCCCCAGAACCATCTGATTGCATGTAGCTATACACCCTGGATCAAACTCTGTTACACAGTCCATCTGGTTAGCACTCACGATCCTACCCACAGGAACAGTTCTGTCTTCAACAAAGTCAATCAACAGTCAGGAAGATGTGACTCCTTCATTTCCACAGACATTAATACAAGACTATAGGAAAAGCAGGAAGGAAAGAAGGAAGGAAGGAGGGGAAGATTATGAACCAAAGGAATATAATAATTTCCTAGTAATCTACCCCAAAAGAATGATGATCTGTGAAATGCCTAAGAAAGAATTTGTGTGTGTGTGTGTGTGTGTGTGTTGTTTTTTTTTAAAGCTACCCAGATACATTGAGCTGACAAGTTCAAGGGGAGCCTAAGCAATGCAGTAAAACCATCTCAATAAGCAAACAAAAGGTACCAACAACAACTGCAAAAACTCAGCCATAAGAGACCACAGAAAAACAACAAAAATCGGGAGAAATGATTCACGAACAAAGCAAAAAAGTGTAACAGTGATGGAAATCTTGAAAAATAAACCTAACAAAGTTTGGAGCTGAAGAACACAGGGAATTACATGAATTACGAAATAGCTTCACCAGCAGACTTAATCAAGAAGAAGAAAAACAGCAAACTCAAAGACAAATTATGTGAGATTATCCACTCAAAGGGAAAAAAAGAACAAAAAGACTGAAGAAAGACCACATGATCCTGCAAGTCCCCTCTGGGTGTATATCGGCACAATATGAAATCAGTGTGTAAAAGAAATATCTGCTCGCACGTTCATCACTGCATTGTTCGTAATGACGAGATATGGAAACAACTAAGCCTCAGTCAACAGACAGATGGGAAAGAAAACGTGGCGAGTGTGTGTAAACACACAGGGAAACGCCATTCTGCCTTAAGTCAGAAGGAAATCCTGCCATTTGTGACAAGGTAGGTGAAGCTGAGGAGCATCTTGCGAAATGAAATAAACCAGATACAGAAGGAGAAATGCATGGTCTCACTTTATACATAAAATTTTAAAAAGGCAAACTCATAACTGCTAAAATGGTATTTGTGAGGGGCTGGAAGAATAAAAAGTGGGGGAAATAAGTCTAAGGATATTGAATTTTAGGGATTCAAATGATGAATTTCTAGAAATTGAATACACAGCAATCTGTCTATGATTCTATGATTAACGATGATATTGTATTGGAGGGGCTGGAGCGGTGGTTCAGCAGTTGCAGCATTTGCCTGGAATGTACAAGGACCTGGGTTCAAACCCCAGCACTAAGTATACAGCTAAGTATTTGAGAAACAAAGGCCAGATGAAAAATAAATACAGTTGATTCTCTCTTTCTTTCTCTCTCACTCTCTCTCTCTCTCTCAAAAAAATATTGTATTGGATACCTGAAATTTGCTAAGAAAGTAGATTTAAATGTTCTCACCACCAAAATAAATGTTAATTAGGTGATGTAATAGATCTGTTTAATTAACTTAATTATTCTGATTTTTTTCATGCCTACTTTCATCAAAACATCAAGGTACACAGCTGAAATTATTTTTGTCAATAACACCTGATATTTGGAAAAAATCCAGAAATAAATTTCAACATGAAATACTGTAGGAGAAAAAAACGACTGTAAAATTAATTGAAATGTCAAATAATGTAAAGTTGACAGGACTAAACCCTGGAAAACTCTGAATACCCAGGGACAGAAAATCCTAAAAGGCTCTGCACACTCAGGGACTAGTTTGAAAAGGTTTTAGGATTAAAGTGACTACAGTCCATTATATTGTTCAAGTAGAGCCCAATCCTCAAAAATAAGATCATAAGTCTTTCAGGATTTCCCAACAATGCTGCCGCCTTAAGAACCTTTTATTTAAAAGATTAAAAAAAAAATAACAGACACACCAAAAGGACAGAGAAATCAAGGGAAACATTCATGCCGTGTATTTACCCTACTGTCAAACTTTAAAATGTATTAAAAAATCTTATAGAGAATGGAACAGAGCAAAGATTAAATTAACAGAGATATGATGAATCTGATGCTAAATTAAAATTCATTTTAACAGCTGTGTATGTACAAGTGCTCAGTTCATTACTCTTCCGACAGTTTCATTACTCTCCAGAGCTGCATGGAAATTTGCATTTCCCCCGGGCTGTGCTTCTGTAAGTGACTGACCAGGGTGAGGTTGCTCCAGGACTCCTAATGTTAATGGACCACACACCAATTAGCAGCCAGAGTAAGTAGCCTTTATATCACATGTAAATTAAGTATACTATCAGTAAGCTTTGCACCTTATCTAAAGCCTTTCCCTGGGAATTCCCACACTGGAAACCTTCTCACTATTCTTTGATTCTTTGCTGAAAAAAAAAAGAAAAAAAAACCTGATTCACCCTCAATTCCACCTCAGAGAGAAATTAAAATGGCTGTTGCTATCAGTTGGAAAAAGAAAGGGTGATTACCCACATCAGGGAACCACCATTGAGGGTTCAGAGCTCTCTCCTCTGGCTGTTTTACTCATATTTATTTCCTGTTGGTTTAGAGAAGCAAGAATTAGATATAATGGCTCACAAAGGATTCACCCCAAACCAAACTCCTGCTTTGACTTTACACAGTATCTTTGTCCCCAGATGCTGTATTTGTGACTCTTCTTTTGTGGCAGACCCACAAACAATGAGACAGGGAAGTCAGAGAGGTTGGAAGCAAGAAGTAACATGAAACAGGTACCAGAGGCCCAAGGGACAGGATAGTTCCAGAAGGGAATATTTGGACCTATAAAGACCATTTTGCTTTCCTTAAATCAGTGAGAAAGGACTCAGTCCACAATCAGAGCAAGCCAGCTAACCAACCTCAGGACGAAATAGCCCACTCTGGATGATATGTTCTACATTCTACAAGCAAAATGGCTCATCTGTATTTCAGTTTAGTCATACCCTGAGAGTAAATATTCCAAAGCTTTGACCTCTGTTGGCATCAAGGGATTATGCATGCAAATTAGCATTGGCCCACAGGCCCTTAGCTAAATCACACTCAGGCCAAGTGCAATATTAGGGTAGACTTCAAAACACCAGAAATGACTTTAAATAGGCGTAATTTTTCTTCCGTTTTTGTAATGGAGAACTTCATACAGAAATCTTGCATGTGATTTCTATTCTGGGAAAACTTCATATTCTAAAGCATTTCACCAAATTCTCCATTCTCCCACTCTCCTTCCAGTTCCAAACATTTTTAATCTACCCTCTGTTGAATACTTCCTTCTGCACTGCTTATGTCATTGAATTGTCTTCATTTAGCAAATCTTGGAGAACTTTTTGGAACTGAGGAGATGTGTTGTAGACCTTTCTGCTGAGGTGTTCCCAAAGCCACTTAGCTTAGCCCTTTTCTATCGCTACAACAGTGAACCCCTATCCTGACTGCCCATGGGAAGCACCTGGAAAACTTTAAAACTGGAAGTCATGCTTTGGTTGTTACCCAAGACAAATAAGATATCTAAGGATGAAACCTTGGCATTAACTCATTAGGTGACATTGATCCTCACCTGCATTCAGAACCCTGCACTAAAGGTTTAATGCTTACGACATAGGTCAGAGCAAAAAACAACAGAGAACAGAGGGACTGATGGATCATTTTGAACTGATGATTCTTCCTTTGTTACTTTTACAGATGAAACTTTGGACATTGTGAGCAAAGTTGCATATGCCAGGCTAAGCAGGATGTATATAAGTGAGCATTTCAATGCCAGGGCTTGAATCCCTGAATCGCTCAGTGAGATTACAAACCATACTTTTATCTCTTTGCAGATCCCCGCCCCAAAAAGCAATTTGGAGGATGAGCTTCAAAACGCAAATAATCAAAATGCTGCAGCAGGAAATCTGATAGGAAACATCGGCACAAGAAGAAAAATATCAGGTGGCATTCATTAAGTTCCCAAAGCCCTGAGCAACAGTGCTTTGAGAACTAGAAAAATATCATCAATTGTAATAGCAATAAAACTTCTAACCTGAAGGAACTACTGTAGTCAATATGATGCATCCAAACAGAGTTTCTGAGGTTTGTTATAAGAATGTATATTTTTCTATAAAAACATCAAATCATTCATAAGTAGAAATTTGTTTTATGAAACTTCTTACTCCCAACTCTCAAGTCTCATATCCAGTGACCTACTAATGATGAATAGCATTGTTATCTGTTGGTTGGAACAACTAAGATGTAATCTAGCTCTTTCACATCATAGATTTAAAAAATGGAAGTTTGATTTTTATTTTTAGAACAAAGATTTAGGTTAAATGACTTTCCCAAGGTGTCATGTTGACAGAGAAGGTTAGAGTAAGTACAGATTATTGATCATCATCCATAACTGGTCCAGCAATATTTCTGTGCATTCTGGTTTTGGCAAGGTACTGGCTCACACTTTGCCATAATTATATCAAAACACATGCCCCCTAATCAAATACGTCATACCAAAATTCACCTCTTAGCTCTTAGCTTGTTTATTCATAGTCATCTTATATCTTTATAATTCCAGCTTGCGGAGGGTGCATAGTGGCGATTAAGACCTACCCTCATATCAGGACATTTCAGTTTCACTAACAACGGCAAATTTTCCTTCTCTCCCTATTTCCCCCATTTCCTGTCTCTGCTTATCTTTCCCTCTCTTTCTCTTCATACTACTACTGGCCCACAGGAAGTGAGTTTCCTATGTTTTGCCTATGATTCAAGGCTGTCCCCCAAGGGTTCAAGTCATGAAATTTAATTCCCATTGTGAAGAGAGAAGAGGATGGAAACATCAGGTCAGGCGTAGTGGTCCACGCTTGTAATAACTGTGACTGAGGAGGCAGAGTTGGGAGCATCACCGCTTTGAGGCCAGCTTCAGCTACTTAGTGAGAAGCTGTGTCAAATAAAAAAACAGAAAAAGACTAGGTATGTTGTTCAGAGGTAAGGCACTCCCTGGTTAAATCTTCAGTACCAAAAACACAAATAAAATTAAATAAAAAAGGAGGGTGGCCATCTAGAGGTGGGCCTTCTGGGTGATGATTAAGGTTAGATAAGGTCATCTGTGCAGAGTCCCCATGATTGAATCCTCTTCCCTTTGTAGGAAAAGTGGAAGAAACCGAAGGACACACAGGTATACTCCCTGTCTTCCCTCACATGATGATCTGTGCTGCCTTGGAACTGTGCCTGTAAGGTTGTCACTAGATGCAGTCCCTCACACTTGGGCCTCCTAACCATGAGTTAAAATAAACCTCCTTTCTTTGTAAACTTACCCAGACTCTGGTATTCCGTCACTAGCAACAGAAAGAAGGCTGATACATAATTGCTGCAAATCCTGTTTTTAGCCCAAGACCTCCTAAAACATCTCTGAATCAGACCTTGGTTCACTAAGTAGGTTCTCTAAAAGCAACAGTCTCCCAGAAAGATGTTTTGGGTGGGAGAAAAACTTCATTGAATCCATTTCTGTGTCCAGAGTAGACCTATTAAAGTAATCATCCATTCTGTTTGGGCCCAGGTGATTCTGAAATTCATCCAGGTATGTGATCATTATACTCATGCTTAATACTTGGTTGGCATGGTAATCTTTAATTATAGAGACTTCTTTTTTTTCTAATAGTGCCATCACAGGTAACATTCTGGACATTTTGAACAAAGACTCATAAAATGACCTAATCAGATTAATTTGCTGAATAATTATTTTCAATGGAAATATTTATATTAGGGAATAACTTTATAAATTCTTTTGAATTAAAGCCTCTTTTTTCTTAATTGTAAAAAAGACAACATAAAAGAATTTCCATATGTTAAAAACATCTTAAGTGAAAATAGATGTTTGATGTAAATGTGTTCATTGTAGGAAGTGAAAATATGGGTCTAATGATTACGTAGAACTTCACAGGTGCAGAAGGCAAAATTGATAAATTCTTCAGAGGATAAAGATGAGCTGGTAAGAATGAATAATTCATTTGTTTTTCTGGGAAGTCAGATATTTCAAATTTATCTTTATTTATATTAGAGTTCTATAAACAAATGAATCATTAAAATCTAAATAATGTTATCAGGCTTATACCAAACGTGGAGGGTCCTTGTTCCATGACATACCATGGACAAGATCTAACTCTCAGAAGCAACCATCTTCATATCTCAAAAGGATTTGCTTATACTGCTGTTTACATTGAGTTTCGATTTTGATCATGGTAGATAAATATTTAGCTTTCTGATTGGCCCAGTCTCATCCCAATGGTCTTTATACCCTTCTTTGCACTTTACAAATTTGGTTCAATTTTTGTATCTTGCAGTCAGAATAAAATCATTCCTATTGGAACAAATAGGATTCACTATTGCATGACATATATTATGATAATTTTATTTACCTGTACAACATTGTGTTCTTGCTAGATTTTTATATTAAGTTTATTTTCAGGGGCTCTGATTTCAATTTGAAATTTAATGTTTTGTTTTTCTGTTCTAAATCCATAAACATATCTTCCAAATACATATTAGCAATATTTTCCAAATATTTGAATAAAATTTATTTTATCTTCTAATATTCAAATGTACCTGGAAATTTCACCTATTCATGTTTATGAACATAAATTTCTACTCCCCACTGTCCTGGGTAAATTCATAGGAAACTGGTTAATACTCTCTGCTCCAATCTACAGGGCTATTCTCAAATGATGGCCACACAGATGCCGACTATGGAATCTTTATCAAGTGTGATTTTCTCTGGTCAACTTATCTTTGTGAAAGCACCTTTTCCTTAAACCCCACATTTGCCTTCCTCTTGAATTGATTTTGAATTTTGATAATATATACTAATTAAGGGTGCAATGGAGGCAAAATTTTGGAGACCATGTGTTTGTCTTCTTCATATACTTAATTGATATTAGATTTGATCAAGGATTATAGTTTATAAATTACTCTCCTTCAGAATTTTGAGGTTATTCTTCAATTATCTCTTAGCTTTCAATATTTTGTTCCAAAAGGGTAATGCCATCCTGAACATTTATATTTTTCTGAATACTTTCGTTCCTAGTTCTAGTAAATTTTCAGTGTGATGTCCATTACTGTGCATATTTTATTTTCCTTCATTTACTGTTTGGGGCTTTGATAACAGCATAAATATAGAGATCCATATCCTTCAGTTTCAGACACACTAATTTTCAGAGAATAACTGCTCTCTTTGCCCTCAAGTTCCTGTCAGGTATATGTTGGGCCTCATATATACTTGCTTAATTTTTGAATATATCATCTTATAGTTTTCATCTTTTTATTTTTACTATTTTAAATTATGGGAAATATTCTAAAAGATTTACCAAAAATATTAGGACATCTTAGCCAGGTGCAGTGGCTCTCACCTGTAATTCCAGCATCTTAGGAGGCTGAGGCAGGAGGATTGCAAGTTCAAAATCAGTCTCAGCAACTTAGCAAGGCCCTCAGCAATTTAGTGAGACCCTATCTCAAAATAAAATGTAAAAAGGGCTGGAGATGTGGCTCAGTGGTTAAGTGCCCCTGGGTTCAATCCCCAGTACCCTCCTCCCAAAAAATTAGAACATGTCCTAACAGGCTAACTAAACCCATTCAGTTTCATTTATAGGATTTATAATTTGAAAAGATCTTTTTATTCTTGTTTCTTTCTCCAGCAATAATATTCATGTTATATGAATGTTATACCTTCTAATTTCTTTATGTAATCTTTACTTTGAATAACAACTATTTTTATGTATCTTACATATATATGATAAAGATTCTTATAAGTCCTTTGTAATTCTTAAACCATTTTTCCTAATTGGAAATATCACTATTTCATAGAGAAAGGCTTTTTAAATCATTGTCTTTAATACCGATCAATTCTGATTATAAAAATATTCTTCACTCTTTGTTAAATAATATATCACAATTGTGCTTTTATGTCCTATTCAGCTTTTCACTGATAAATGTCTATGGTAGATGAATTTGACTCCAAATTCCAAACTCCAAAGACAGACTAGATCCTTGTAAAAAGGCCAGTTACTGAATACATGCCAGTTGTGTTAGCAACCACAAAAAAAAAAAACAACCTTTTTTGTTGCTAAAAATGATGCATTTGATAAGTACAAAATTAAAATTAAATGTATGTATCACAACTTTGTGGAAAGAATATAGTGAAAGCTATTGCTGGAGACCATATAAGACTCCTCAGTCCAGCAATATTTGAAATTTAATATTCCTTGAACTTGATAGCAAGTAGCAAACACTAAGTTCCTTGAACTCGTAGTGAGAGGAATGCTACTGCCAAACCCGTGTTACTTGTTTGTAATTGTGCTTCCAGGGTCATGTATAGATCAGTTTTCATTAGCCTAAACATGTTGTATGGTACTTTATTGAACAAAAGCATACAACCTCAGCCCCACTCAGTCTATAATAAAACCAAAACTGCATAAAGGATCAAATCCAAGATCAAGTTTATGACAGTGTGATCCACAAAGTCTACCCAACTTGAGTATTAACTATTTCAGAAAATAAATATCAGACCTGCTTTCTTATCTGGTCCAGTAGTACTTATTTTATTGTCCTATTTAGTAAAACTGAAAAAGTGAGAAAAAAATCAGTGACAAAGCATGAACAATATTGTGGTGTTAAGAAGGCTCAAATGAAAAATGATTTAAAAAAATATCTGATTAATGTTTTTCCATTCAAATGTATTCAAAATTTGGTTTTATTGATATTGTCTGTCAACATTTAAGGAAGAAATTGTACACATTCTCTACAGTCTCTTCCAGAAGATACACATGGAACACTTCCTAAGTTATTTTATGAGGACATTTTTCTGCTACCAAAATCAAACAGAGACACTACAGGAAAAGAAAAATACAAACCAAAAAATCTAATGTATGTAGGTGCAAAAATTCTCAACATAATATTAGCAAATATTAATAAATCATATCTAACAATGTACAAAAAGAATGAAATAATATAACCAAGTAAATTTGTTCCAGGAATGCAAACATGGTTCCACATTACAAAGTCAATGAGGATAATCTATCATATTAACAGGCCAAGAAATAAAAACTATACAATCATACAAATAAAATAAAAAATAAACATTTGAAAATAATCACCTGTCAATAATTATAAAGAGCCTCTGCAAACTAGTAATAGAGAGTTATTTGTATAACTTGACAAAGGACATATTCAAAAAAATGCCTAAAACTAAAATCATAATTAATAGTGAGAAACCAGAATTTTCTCTGCTAAAGGCAAAAATGAGGTAAATATGTCCCTCTCATCATACCTTTTAAATATATCCTGCTAGTACAACACAAAAAGAGAATGAGGTAAAAGATATTACATATAGCTATTAGAAACAACGATGTTTTGGCCTTTGAAGGTAAATGGATGGCAATGGAAGAAATCGTGCTGACTAAAGTTAGCCAAACCCAGAGAGTCAAGGGTCAAATGTTTTCCCTCATTTGTGGAGCCTAGAGCAAAACCCAGTCTTGGGTGAAAGGTAGTTAAATTCATGTATAGACTCAGCAAAGGCATAGCAACAGATATTCTAGGGGAACATAGACATGTAGAAGGCAAGGGAGGAGGAAGAGGTAGGGGATGAGAGGGAGGGAAGATAGGGTGGGGTACAGGGAGACAATCAACAATGTAGCATACTCTTTATCCCCTTGAGAAGTCAAATAGTATGTACCCAATTCTTTAATTCCTGAAAATTCACAATAATATACATAGTCAATTATATTTGTTAGGGACATAATATAGAAGAATCAAGAGACTAGGGTATGGGCAATGTGGGTATAACTATGGCTTACAATCAAATGCATATCATATTATTACTTTATATGTATTTAGATTGTAAAATGACTCAAATTTTAATTTAAAAAATAAATAAAACAGAAAAAGTGTATAGAGAAGAAAAAAGAAAATTAAAATCTTGAGATACCATCTGATACCTAATAGAATGGCCAAAATCCAAAGCACTGATAAGAAATGCTGCAAGGATATTGTCAACAGGAACTGTCATTGCCAGGTTTTTTTTTTTTTTACAAAAGTAGACAAACTCTTATCATATGACTCACATTCTTGCTCCTCGGTATTTACCCAAAAACTTAGTATGTGGCATGATTATGACAGCTTTATTCATAATTTCACAAACTTGGAAGCAGCTAAGATTTAATATTCATGCATAAATAATTCCAAACAATGAAATATTATTTAAGATAAAAAGGAAATGAGCCAGAATACCATAACAAGACACTGAGGTAGGCTTGTTTCCTCAACACACACACACAAATTGGAAAGACACTGAGGAACCCGCAACATGTTACCAAGAAGTCAAGCTGAGAAGACTACAAACTGTACGGTTGCAATGCGGCATTCTGAGAAACAAAAAGCAGCAGAAAATCAGGAGTTGCAAGGCTTTGTTGGAGAGGGATGGATGAAAATTCAGAACATGGATGATTTTGTAGGGTAGCAGAACCATTTTGTAGGATGCGTTAGTAGCGGATTTGTGTCATCAAAACATTGTCAAAAACAACAGAATATACAATAAGATGGAACCCTCTTGTAAACTACAGACTTTGGGTGGTAATGATAGGTCAATACGGATTCATTGACTACATCACGTATTGCATTGTGGTGTGGGATCTTGACAGTGGGGGATGAGGTATGTGTATTAAGACCAGGGGTAAAAGAAAGCACTTTGTATTTTTTGCTCAATTTCACTGCAAATCTAAAATTACTTTAAAAAATAAAGAGGGACATTAAAAAATTGGAAGAACACAGGGTAAATACAACTAAAAAGGACATAAGGTAAAAATGAAAAGAAAAATACAAAGACATGAACATACACACACATTACAAATTGCCTTTTACTCTCCCACAGGAATAAGAGCAATTCAAAGAGACCTAGGAAAACGGAGCATTTGCTGTGACAAGAATGATTTTATGTGTGAATTTTTTAACTCTGAATTATGCCTCCGCAGCTCTCAGCCCAGGATGTAAAATCTGCAGTCTTTGCTAAGACCTTGACTGGAGATTCGTTTATAGTTTTTCCATATGCACTTCGGTCATTCTACGAAGGTTCCCTCAGCCATAAATTTTCCACTTGGAAATTCTCTTGATTTCTGAACACGAAACTACTACAAGCTACGGGTAGTTTGGGATTTCGGTTTCAATTTCCTCAAGTCCAAGGAAAATGCCATACCGCTTAGACTCCAGGCATGTATTAGCAGTGTGTAGTTCTGCCTTTGACAGCTGACAGCTCTGTGAGGGAAAGCAGTGTTGTGAAAGCTGTGGGAATTAAATCTTCAGCTGTTCTCGCATGCACTCTCTCCCAAAATATCGGGCCTGATTAAAGGAATGTTACTTTTGGAAGTGTTGCTGCTATTTTGCAAAGGAAAAGACAAAAAAAATTAATAAAACCACAAAAGCTAAGCACCGAAGCAGCCTACAATTAATAGCCATCTTGTTCCAGCTTGGACAGCCTACATTTCCTTATTTGTTCACACTTAGTTCTTTGCATTGTCCTGTGTGAGATCATGCGTGTGTTCGTGTGTGCACACATGCACATATGGTCTGTAGATTTTATTGGAAATAGTCAGATCAAATGTAAAATTCAGATATAACTGAATTACAAACTCCCCCCTTTTATGATCAGAAAGAATCAAAACACAGGTCAAGAGATTTCTACTGCAAAAAGAGATGGAGGCCAAACGTAGTAATGCATATTGATATAGGAAGGCACGGTGTAATTACAGATAGGAGGCAGATAGAAGGGTATAAGTCATGGTTCAGAATTCATAATTCAGATGTTTGGAAGTAAATCAAAAACAGAAACAAAAACAGACCACCAAAAAAAAAGACACCCAAAATCCAAGGTTATTAATAGTTTATTTCCTCTCTTTAAATATCTTAAGGAAACGGGGAATAGACCAGAACATGAGGTAAAATGAAGTTGTTAAAACTAGAAGGCTACTCGCTCTCAAATCCACAGGCAGATGAAGGCAGATTTGTTTTTGTTTTTTATGATATGAGGATAAGCTGGTCTTTTACACAGAAAAAAGCATTGAAGAAAATGGAAAAAAAAAAAAACAAAAAAACCCTTGCATTTTAAAAGCAGGAGCATGCTAGAGCTCCCCACCTGGTAAAAGAAGGCAAAAAAACCAAGGACAGCTGACAGCAGCAGAGTTGGCTACTGAAGCTGTTTTCTTGGGAGCTGGCAGGAAGCGGGCACAGCCTCAGGACCTCTGCAGCCCAGACTAAGCTGTAGGATGGCTCAGGACATTGTACCCACAGGTCCGGCCTCCGGGGCACCCCTCTGAGACTACACACTGTTACAACAGCCTAATGAGTTTCCTAAAGACTCCTTCATAACCAACAGAAAGGGAACTTTAAGTGAAAAGGACAAGGGAGCTAGGGGAAAGGAGGGAAACCCTATCAATATGATGTTGGCAAACTAAAATTTGAAGGAATGAAAATGTCATGCTCAAATAGCAGTGAACAAAAATAACTTTCTCAAATAAATTTAAAGTAAGGAATTTTAAATTTCCTGAAAATATAAATGATGGAATATTACTCTTTCTTTTTCTTTGTTTTAAGAGAGACAGTGAGAGAGAGAAAGAGAGAATCAATTTTATTTATTTTTCCATCTGGCCTTCCTTTCCCCAACACTTACTTGTGTATATAGTGCTGGGGTTTGAACTCAGGTCCTCATGCATGCCAGGCAAGTGCTTCAACTGCTGAACCACTGTTCCAGCTCCTGAATATTACTCTTAAAATACATAATTTAGCTAAAGGAACTGTAACCGAGGACAGGGCGCATAAATTGAAGCAATTAATAAGTTTCAAGTGGAAAGCAGAGCCCAGAAACTCACCCAGAACAGGAACAGGAGACTTTATTTTTTTTGTAATTTTTTTATTTTTGAGCAACCTTACAAGATTTTAACAAAACAATATAAAATGTGTATAAGATGTGTATATATTCTGGACATTGCAACTGTCCCCAGGAGTGCCCCCCGCCAATTACCCTCCCTTATCCCTCCCTTCCCCTTCCCGTTATAAATCTAAAGATAGTATTAAATTGTAAAGCATTACATCTTATCTGAATTTAACTCATGTTTCTAGACCAACTTTCTCATTGTCC
>PVKS010044524.1:0-14281 GCA_004027875.1 Aplodontia rufa | reverse complement strand
TCATCTGTGGAGGTGGGGACTAGACCCTGGACAATGAGAAAGTTGGTCTAGAAACATGAGTTAAATTCAGATAAGATGTAATGCTTTACAATTTAATACTATTTTTAGAGTTATAACGGGAAGGGGAAGGGAGGGATAAGGGAGGGTAATTGGGGGGGGCACTCCTGGGGACAGTTGCAATGTCCAGAATATATACACACCTTATACACATTTTATATTGTCTTGTTAAAATCTTGTAAGGTTGCTCAAAAATAAAAAAAATTAAAAAAAAAGAAAAAAAAACAAGTTTAGTGACATGCATTATTATGTAATTCAAGAAAAGACATTTGATAATCACCATTATAGAAGGAAGTTTTAAAAGATATTTGAAAACAAGAAAAGATAATCAAAATTATAATTGTAAATATTGAAACACAAAATACATCTGAAAATCTTAGTAATGTTTAGTATATCTTAAAGCAAGCACTAAACAAACCATTTAAGTTCCTCTTTGTTAGCATTTAAATCAATGTTTATTTGGCAGTTTTTCCCACTACCATAGCTATTGTGTTTTTGAATGTATATACACAGATAGGCTTTTCAAAATCACTTTTGAGGGGTGGAGTGATAAAACAGAATTATAATCTGATTGAGATGGTACCAGCAATGCAGATGTTTTAATTTTGGTTTCAAATTTGTGCCCCTGCTCAAATTTGACTATGTGGACTCAATGTTTACATGAGTTAAATTCAGATAAGATGTAATGCTTTACAATTTAATACTATTTTTAGAGTTATAACGGGAAGGGGAAGGGAGTGATAAGGGAGGGTAATTGGGGGGGCACTCCTGGGGACAGTTGCAATGTCCAGAATATATACACATCTTATACACATTTTATATTGTTTTGTTAAAATCTTGTAAGGTTGCTCAAAAATAAAAAAATTAAAAAAAAAGAAAATTGATACTAATGAAAATACAAATAAGACATTTTATTTATTTTTTATATTTCATCAATTTGCTATTTCTGGTATAAATGAAATGCTTAAAGATCACAAAAATTAACATCAGTCTCCAATCCTTTCTTAATTTTCACTCCTAAAATTACCTTCATTTAAGTCTTGAAATTTACTAATAAAATACAATACTTTGAAAGTATACTACTTCTCTCCCTCTCCTGATCCAAATGGAGGCAAGAAAAGTCCCTGACTAGGATTTGTCTTCTTGTTAAATATGTTCAGTAAGTTCTTGTGAATCCCTTGTTATTTTTTTATTTTTTTATTATTTTAAAGAGAGAAGGACATTGAAAGAGAGAGACAGAGAGAATCAATTTTTATTGATTTTTTCACATGGCTTTCATTGCTCTGACACTTAATTGTGTATGTGGGTGCTGGAGTTTGAACTCGTGTACTTGTGCATGCCTTGCAAGCGCCATAACTCCTGAGTCACTGTCCCAGCCCCAACCCTTGTTATTTTTAGTAACAGAGGCAAACATAAAAGAAATGTGGAACATTTCTACTTTTTGAAATACCTGAAGAAGTGTAATTTGGATGGCAAGTTAGCAAATAATAAAAATTTAAAAAATAACTAAATATGACTCAGCTTATTAGTGTGATTTATTGAGGCAGTGGAAAATGATATTCTCTGTTCCCTTTAAAAATTTTTAAAGCTCTTCCACATTCAAAGAAAAAAATATTCTGAGGATCATATTCCCATGTGGATCATGCAGTGTCAATGCTGCAAACGAAAAATAAGAATTTGCAGGACAAATTACACTAAGTAATTTTATTTAAGGTCCATTGTCATAGTGCTTTGAACAGTTTGACTACATGACAATTGCTTAAGAATCTTGTAATGATGTAGCAAGTGGTGTGCCAGAGAATATTTTATGACTAATTCTTTGAAAAAAATATACTTGTACACATATATACTTGTACACATATACATATAAACATATGCATAGATGAAAATGTATAAATTTTACTGATTAAATAACTATGAAAAATAATTATTTAATTATTTTTGGTATAATTATCATGAAAAAATAAATCCTTATAGTCTTAGCAATCTATAGTTGAAGTTCAATCATGACAAATGAAATTGCTATCCAATTCAAAAGTCCCTTTCCCAAAAAAGTTATTCCCGTTAAAACTGAAATGAGATTTCCTATAGAACTGTTTCATAGCATCATACATATTATATTATATTCATTAAGGTCAAACTACTTAACAGCTGAAGCCTCAGTTCTGAGCATGTTGAAATACCAGTCATTCGTCAGTGAGATGTGTGACTATTCCTGAACCACATAATCATTTTGGAATCCTGGAAGATTATTTCATCAATAGTCTGCAATATTCATAATGCAATGGTTATAGATACAACATATTTTTAAATCAGTTTAATCTTCAATATTCATATTTTCTGTTACTTTAGACTACACAAAAACAGCAAAACATACCAAGCCCTGACTAAAGTTCTGCCTACTTCAAACTGCCAAAATTACCGTTGAGGCTGATTTCAAACTGCCAGTATGATATTACTGGATGCGCAGCTTGTGAGACAGGCATGGCAGCTACACTATTGCAATCATAGAGAACAATAGAAAGAAATAATATTAAAAGCACAAGTAATGGTAAAAGTGATTAAATATCCAGAACTGATGAGTTTTGAGTATTTCTTTATGTTGTAATGAGAAATCAACCTGCAAAATTTCAGAAAAATGTGCTTGAGTTCCTTACCTATGTTAGTTTTAATAGTACAATATAAATATATGATAGCTTCTCATGTTGATTTTTGTAGTTTTGTTGATTCTGACAATATTTTACAAACATATCTCACAAATAACTGTACAAAAAATCTTCTTCAGAAATCACATACATTAATAGTTAAAATGAGAAACAATCTATTAGATAACATTCTTTGAGAGGGGATATTGCAGTAACCTAGAGGAAGCAACTCTATAGTGACATGTAGGACATGGAAATGCTGCAGGAAGGTCAGTAATGTCCTCAGAAGAAGATATCTAGGTGTAAAAAAATTTTTTAAGAAATTTATTTGTTGAACAAACATGCTTCTAATGAAACAATATAATATATATATATAAATTCTGAAAATTAGATTTACCCCCAAGAGCCCCCAAAATTACCCACCCTTATCCCTCCCCCATCCCTCCTTCCCAATACATCTCTATGAATGCCTTAGGTTGTATGTCACTACACCTTTTCAGGATTTAAAACATGAGAATTGATCTCCTTTCTCAATGGCCAAGGTGTAGTGCAGGCCTCCACAGATGAGTGAAGACATTCGACTCTTGGTTTTCTGGGTTAAGCTGATTTTACTCAGCACAATTTCTTCCATTGCCATCCATTTACCTTCAAAGGCTATGATATCTTTGTTTCTAATTGCTGAGTAAAACTCCATGGTATATAAGTACCACAGTTTTTGGATCCATTCATCCAGAGTGGGGCATCTGAGTTGTTTCTATAACTTAGCTTTTATAAATTGAGCTGCTATGAACATCTTTTTCGCCGTGTCACTGTAATGTCCTGATTCTAAATCCCCTGGAAAAATACCCAGGAGAGGAATAGCAGGATCATATGGTGGGTTCATCCCTAATTTTTGAGGATTCTCCACACTGCTTTCCAGAGTGGCTGTACCAGTCTGCAGTTCCACCAACAGTGTGCTAGTGCACCTATCTCTCCACAACCCCTCCAGCATCAATTATTATTTATTTTCTTCATTTTGCCAATCTGACTGGCATGAGGTGAAATCTTAATGTAGTTTTATTTGCATTTCTGATTGCTAGTGACTTAGAGCACTTTCTCATGTATTCATTGGCTTAATCAATGTCCTCCATTGAGAAGTTTTTATTTAACTCTTTGGCCCATTTATTGATTGGGCTGTTTGTATTTTTGAAATTGAGATTTTTGAGGATTTTGTAGATTTTGGCTATGAGACCCCTGTCAGAAGAATCACAGTCCATGATTCTCTCCAATTCTGTAAGAAACCTCTTGACTTCATTATTTCCATGGCAGTGCAAAAGGTTTTTAGCTTTATGGCATCACTTACACTGATTTTTTTTACTTTATTTCCTTCACTTTAGGAGACATGTTGAGAAAGTCTTTGCCTACTCCCAAATGCTAAAGTATTGGACCTAATTTGTCTTCCATCAGTTGCAAGGGAGCTGGTTTAATTCCTAACTCCTTGATCCATTTGATTTGATTCTCATGCAAGTTGAAATATGAGTCTAATTTCAACTGTAGAGAAGATAGGGATCAAAGAATCTTTTCTGACTATTTAAAGGCTATATATGCTAAACCATAGTATAATACTAAATGGAGAAAAGCTGAAAGCATTTCCACTAAAATCAGGAAGGCTGGCCGCTCTCACCTCTTTTATTCAATATTGTTCTTAAGACCCTAGATGGAGTAAGAGGGCAAGAGAAAAAAATCAAAGGGATAGTAATAGGAAGCGAGGTAGTCAAACTCTCCCTTTTTGCTGATGACATGATCCTGTATCTGGAAGATCCAAAAAACTCCATCAGCAAACTGCTTGAACTTACAAATAGATTTAGCAAAGTGGCAGGACACAAGATCAACACCCACAAATCAATAGCTTTCCTATACACTAATAATAATAGAACTGATGAAGAAATCAGGAAACCAGTCCCATTCACAGTATCTTCAAAAAGAATAAAATATTTGTGAATTAACTTTACAAGGGAAAATCAAAGATCTCTACAACGAAAATTATCGGACATTGAAGAATGAATCCAAGATGACCTAAGAAGATGGAAAGATGTTCCATGCTCTTGGTTGGTTAGAATTAATATAATAAAAATGACCATTCTACCAAAAGCTCTATATAGATTTAATGCAATCCCTATTAAGATACCAATGTCATTCTTTTCAGATATAGAAAAAGCAATTCTCAAGTTCATTTGGAACAATAAGAAACCCAGAATTTCTAAAACATTACTAAGCAAGAATGACGAAACGGGAGGATTTGCTATACCAGATCTAAAACAAGTCTATAGAGCTGTAGTAACAAAGACAGCATGGTACTGGTAGCAAGACAGGAAAGAAGACTAATGGAAAAGAATAGAAGTATCTGAAACAAACCCACAAATCTTTAAGCATCTGATTTTTCACAAAGGGAGACAAAATATTACATGGAGGAAAGACAGCCTTTTCATCAAATGGTACTGGATAAACTGGACAGCCACTTGCAAAAAAGGTGTAAAATTTTTAAATTCTATCAAATTTTTATTCATATATGAAGGCAACACTCTAATATGTGACAATAGTTACAAAATAATGGTGAGCCTTTCCAGAAGAAACTGTGATAGATTTTTGTCACTGTTTCCAAAATACTGGACAGGAATGACTTAGAGAAGAAACAGGTTATTTTGCAATCATGGTTTCAGAGGTCCCAAGTTCATGGTCAGTCTACTCCATGGTTCTGGATGTGAGGTGAGGCAAAATGTTGGGGCAGAATGGTGTGGTAGAGGAAAGCTGCTCAGCTAATGGGAGCCACCATGCAGAGAGAGGGACAAGGAGTGGGAGGCAAATGTATACTTCATAACCATGCCCCAGTGACCTACTTCCTCTAGACATGCCCCTTGCCCCCACCTAAAGTTACCACCTGGTAATCCATTGATTACTTACCACCTTTTTACATGTTCTTAATTTTCTCATAGTTCTCACTTCTTTATTAGAATGTAAGACCTCTAAGACTTTTTCCACAACTTTATGAATTTTCTAACTAGAAAACAGCATTTGGACTTTGAACAGTACACTAAATTTAGTTGAACCAAGTGATGTCAAGAAAACTTATGATAAAATACCAGTGAGCATTTAATACATTTTGGTGAAGATTCTTTATGCTATAGAGTAGAAAATAAATTGCATAATATTATGGACAGACTTGTGTCTACCTTCAAATTCATGTCTCGAAACCTGCCCTGATGTGATTATTTGATGGTAGTGATGCCAGCGATGTGGATGTCAGGTTCGTGTCCTCTCAGAGTCCAAGAATGAAACTGAGGGACACCGAGGCAAGCAGAGTAGACAGAGTTTATTTAGGAAGAGAGAGAACAGGGCAGACTTCCCTCAGGTGGGGAACGGAGCCAAGAGCTCATGGTGGGGTTGAGTTCCTCTCTTATATATGCTATCTTTCTCCATTCGGTCCTTATCTCCCTGCCCTTGCACTTAGATGTTATGTCCTTGCCCCTACACCTAGGGGCCAAGGGAAGGAAAGTGGTTCCTCCTCTATCATCAGGGAATATTTGCCTTTGGGCCTCATTGACATATCAAAGGGAATGTCAAAAGAGAAACCAGACTCCTCCAGACCGACTCAAACATTCTATCTACTCTGATTGCCTAACTTTTTCTATCTCAGTAGGACATTTGCAGTGATAATTAAATTAAGTAAAGCCATAAGGATTGGGATATGAGACAGAACTGATGTTCTTTTATAAAAGGAAGAGATACCAGGAATGATCTTTCTACAAGCACAAAGCAAAGTTAGGCACCTAAAATCCAGGAAGAGACCACATACCAGAAATTTAATTGTTGCACCATAATCATGGATTCTTAACATCCAGAACTGTGAAAAAATAAATTTCTGTTTCTTGAGCTACCCAGTCTGTGGCATTTTATTATGGCAGCCTGAATCAAGGAATCTAATTACCTATATAGTGTGACAGTGTCATATGCCGAGATAGAGGAAGTCAACATAAAAGATAAAAAAAAAATACTAGGTTAATAAATACGGTTATAGTTACATGGTAAGGGCTATCATGAACTAGAGCCATCAGTACAGCTTAAGGGGAAAAACATAATTCAAGTTAAACAAATTTTAGAATAGTGCCAATATAGGTTCTGAATTCTTCAGGGAAGAATGAAAGAAACAAAAATTCTAGACATTTATGGGAAATCCCTTGACATTTAAGTTTGGCAACTAATTCAGATTTTGTTTTTCTTAAAATCTGAAAACTCACTTTATATGGGAAGATTCAGTTGACTGTCAGTTTCTGGCATCATTATAATGAACATCAAGTTCAGTGCATTCAAATATAATCAAATAGACTAGGCCTCAAAAGTGACAATAATGAAGGCCATTAAAATAATTCACTTTCCAAGAAAACATAAGATAAAAATTTCAAGTTTCAACATCATTTCTGTTTTTCACCACAACATAAAACCATGAAAAAAAACAATAATTCAATTTTTCTTTTTGTGCCTATAGTTTATATCCTACTCTTCATGGTTTAAATTAAGACCACAGAAGGAAGAACAACTAAATCAAAAGAAAATGTTAATGGATTTAACATTTTCCTTTTAATTAAGGATTAGGAGGTAATTTTGTAAACAATAAACTTTAAAAAATATTAATTTATTCTACTTTTATTATTATTTGTGATCACATTAGGAGAAATAAAGTGAACAAATAAGTGGAAATAAGAAGGATCATAGATATCTCATACTGTAGACATTTAAAGGAAAGGCCTGGAAAATGTCTTTTATAATTTTTATGATATTAATTCAAATTTTTAAAAATGAGCTCATACGTTTATGCTATAAAAATGTTTTAAATTCTACTGAAATTTTATACATCATATGTTTATAAATAGGTAACATAGTATTCACAAATACTAAATATTTAGCAAGTAAAATTTTTACAAACAAATATGCTAATAAATTTGAAAAAAAAATCAAGGATAGATAATTGACAGAATGGTAAAGTACTGCTAGTTTTGGTCACTATCCCCAAGGGACCTCTAATGTCACACAATTGCTCAACATCCACTCTTTGGTGTCAAGCCCTTGTTCTCAGCATCACCCATTTTGCTTTGCATAGTTGGGGCCATGATTCAAAGCTTCTTTCTCAAATATCGTTGGAAAGATATTGCAGTATTTAATGTAACACATACATTCTGTGGTCTCTGAAAGGAAAGAAGCAAATGAAGGAAATAAAGAGAGGTGAGGTACCTTGGCAGTAACACAGGTTTATTTTGGGAGAAACCTTCACAGGGAAGCCCAGTGGAGGATGAGATCCATCTTCTGCTTACAATCTGGGGTTTATATAAGGGATGAGGGGATTTTAATAATTAGGCTGTTGCTATTAGGGGTTGCCAGGTAGGGGTCCCTGTTGTAGTTACATATTTTCTTCAAGGTGACTGTTCAATGTTGAACCAGATATCAGTTATGATTCCTGTACCAAATAGTAATTTCTTTTATTTGTATGATGATGAAGTATTGTTTGGAGTTTAAGGTCAGGTGAGCCAGAGTGACTCTTACCCTAAGATGGAGGATATGCTTCAAAATGGCATTGTTTATGTCAAGTTCTACCTAACAGTTTCTAAGAATATTTGTACTAGACACTATTGAGACCAGGAAACAAAGACAAGCAGTCAGTATAGATGGAATGATAAGGGTAGGAAATCAGTTGATGGTGACTAAGATTACAATATCTGCTAATAAAAGTGCTTGTTGTACAATTAGTCTCCCTCACCAAGACTTCTGGTGGAGGGTGTGTCTATGCTATGTATTTTGTTATGCTTTGGAGTCAAGGCTGGGAGCCAGGTTTCCCAAGGTTAGTCAAGGCCAGGTGCACTAATGAGACAGATTAGAAGAGACAGTGAAATGGCTAGGTAGTCAGGACAGAGGGCCCCTATCCAAGAGCTAGCTCATAGAGGCAGAGAGTGATTGACAGGGCAAGCTCAGGGCCTTCAAATGCAAAAAGACCTTGAGGCTCACCTTTGTCCCAACTAAGAAATGGGGGTGGTCACAGGTGGGTACTAGGAAGTATTTGCCACCTTTTGTTTTAACCAGTGGTGTTCCTGACCAGTTTCAATGCCCGTTTTACATAGATTTTAACCAATGGAGTTGATGCATTTCTCAATGCCTGCTTTGCATGAATGTTAATTGTGCTCATACCCCAAATCTATATAACCCCTGGCCTAACCTCCAACAGATGGTGTCCTGCTTCCAGGTACCCGTCTGCTCTGCAGAGTCTCTGCTCTTCTTCCTAAATAAATCCTACTCCTTTTACTCCTCCTTCTGTGGTTGTCTGTGGATTTTATTCTTCAGATTCGCAAGACAAGGACCCAGAAGATTGGTGCCGAATTCCCGGGATGAATTTCCACCACACCAAGAGCTGCAACACCCAACTTTTAGCTGGAGACTTGCTAACACTTTCAGCTGCAGACACCAGCAATCAGCTGAAATTCCCAGTTTTATCTGGGAATAGCTGCAAAGAGTAGAAGCGGGCTATTTTGGCTTCTGGAATCTGTAGTGGCCCAGACTCCATTCGCCAGTGGGAGCAGAGAATCTGGCCTAATCTCAAAAACCCCGAATCACTAAGATTCAATGTCTGGGCCCAAGGTCATAGGCAGTAACTTGGATAGAAAGTGCTGAAGGGGGAATGGTCCTCTGGGTAGGGTAAAAGGACAGACTCCATATTAGGATGTGGGCCCTCAGCTCCCTTCTCCAAATAGGGAGAAGTCTGTTCTATTTATCCTTTTCTTAGATAAGCCTATTTATTCTCTCTGCTTACTTTACTTTCCTAAATAAAATTGGTTGCTATGCTTGTTTCGGTGTTCACAGTGTTAATTGTTTGACATTCTGGAACAAGAATTCAGCCCCAATATTAGCACAGTATCACTATTAAAAGAGTGTTTTGAGGAGCTAAGGTGGTGGCTCAGTAGTTGAAGTGCTTGCCTGACATGTTTAAGGACCCAGGTTCAAACCCCAGCACCATATACACAACTAAGTGTTGGATAAATAAAGGCCATATGAAAAAATAAAATTGATATTATGTCCCTCTCTCTCTTTAAAAGAAAAAAAAAGAGTGTTTTGATTCAAAATTATATTATTTTTCAAAGTTTCCTAACAGTGAATAAGAATAGATAGATAATGGTCAGACAATCCTGGTAAAGGGCCTCAATTAAAGTCTTGTTCCAATGTAAAGACTTCATGTGAGGCTAGGGGAGCTAACCAGTACAAACATTAACGGTCCCCACAAGGGCCTTTTCTAAATGGAAAGATCATGAGGCTTATCAGTGAGAACATTCCAGTGAACTCCAACTACTTTGTCCCAGAGCACCAGGAAAAAAGGAAGGTGGAAGTGAACCTAAGTGGAAATTATAGGAAGGATTAAAATCTCAAAAGCTAGGGGCTAGAACACTGGCTCAGTGGTTATGGCACATGCCTGGCATGCCCAAGGACATGGGTTTGAACCCCAGCAATACATACACAATGAAGTGTGAGAGCTATGTGAAGGACAATATAAACTTATCTTTCTCTCACTGTCTCTCTCTTAAAAACACAAACAAACAAAAAAGCTGTAAAGTTAGAAGACACAATCAATAGCCTTGATGCTTTTAAAATACCTGTTTAACATAGTTTTTTGACCAACAGCTATGGTATTTTTTCAATGTCTGTTTATCATAGATTTTGGTCAATGTTTATACCTGAAAAAAAACATATAAACTCCTTGGCTAGCACACCAAAAGGTACTTTCCTGCTTTTAGCACCGCTCCCTCACTGAGGGAGTTCTCTTCTCTTTTCACTTAAATAAATCCTACTCCATTGACTCTTCCCTACCATTATTGTTCATACAGTTTATTTTTCAAATCTGAGAGACAAGAACCCAGAAAAAAACTTAGCAAAGCATGGAATCTAGTCTCATTTCAAAATTACAGTTTCAACAGGTTGCACAAAATGAGTCACAGGCAGCATCTGAGTTATTTTAATTATTTTTAAGGATTTATGAGTCCCTATTTTCACATCACTTTCAGTGTAATTATTAGTTTAGTTTATACTTCCAAATATTTATTCTAAATTGAATATATTACTCTCTGAGAAGCAGCTTTTAATGTTTATTTTTAATAACACTTAGTCTCTCTTACCATCTCAACACACCATAGGTTATATGATATGCTTTTTAAACCTTCCAATAAAAGTACATATATTATGTTTATATTTAATGAAAGAGTATGCTTTTGATGTTAGGAATATGGTAATAAACATAAAACAATGTCTTCCTTCAAGGAAATTGCAATCAATGTGGAAAATAATGGATTGGATTTTTTTTTGCATCCTTTGTCTTTAATTTTATAATGCCTAAAGAGGCAACATCCAGCACATTTAAAATTTTATTATCAGATGGCCAAGGCTTAACTTACATTGGTAGGTTTATGTTAACATCTCAATCTTTTCATCAGTAATGAAAATAGCACATAATGTATAATGTTGCTGATATGATCAAATGAATGATATAGGATAAATATTTTTATACTTTTAGAAATAAAATATTAAATCATAAACACCAGTTACAATGGGCATAAACTATCACAAGTAAATGCCAAGGATAAAAAAGGGATATATTTTCTTAAGCAAATATTATTGAAAAATCTTTTTAACAATGTCATGGAAATATTGCTACCAGGAAGACTTTGGGAGAAACTATGCACTGAAAGTATTTATTATTTGTGTATAAATAAAAAAGTATAACTGATTCTAGTCTTTCCAAAGCTAATGGCTTTGATGCCACAGAGGGAAAATTGCCATTGCAGGTGACAAAATAGATATCAGAGATGAATTCTGGAGGAATAAGGATGACTTTTTTTTTTTTAAACACAGATATTGTCTGCAATAAAGACTGAGGTAAACAACTTAACATAAGTTATGTGGAAGCAGATTGGTTTCTAAATAGAATTTTTCAAATCTTCCTGAGATGTCAGCAGCTGCTATTTGGAGATGAGTGACTACTTTCAATATGCTGCAGTGGAAATGAGACTCTCAAATTAAAACTCAAATTAATTTCCTCTTCATTAATGAATGAACTATTTGGATACTGAAATACATATTGTCCTGGAATGGAGTAAAGAAGCAAGTATAAGTACAAGAGGTCAAAACTAAATCCTAACATTTCTTCCATTCTATAGAACATGGGAATATTGCTTATTGTTTAAAATTCAACAGGTGGAGATATGAGATTTAGCATTCACAAGCAAGAAAGTGAGCTATCCAAATTATTTATGCTTCTAGGTTATCAGGAAATACTATCACTCCAAATTTTAGGAGTACTACTTATAAATTTCACCTAATGCCCACAAATGTTTTTCAACTACTCTAACTCAGTGTTTGTTTTTTCTAAACTTTTTAACCTTTCTGATTTATTGTTTGCTATGGTTTGAATATTTGTCCTCTCTAAAATTCATGTTGAAATCTAATTGTAAAAAAAAGTAAATTGAGTGAAAGAAAACAAATACCTTGAAACCTAGATATCAACAAGAAAGGCAACTAGTAGAATAATGGCAAAGGATATGAACGGTGTTTAGAAAAATAAACATGAATGTTCCTCATCTATGTGAACAGATATTCAGTTTTCGTTCATAACAAGAAGAGTTCAAATGATAAAATTGAGGGTTGACTCCTAACCTACCAAATTGGTAATTTTTAAAAACTCATTAATATCCTGGTGAGAGTTTTAGGTGAGATAGTGAAATGGCTAGGTAGTCAAGATAAAGGACCCTATCTAAGAGCTAGCCTGTACAGAGACTGACAGGGCATACTCAGGGCCTTCAAATGAAAAAAAGACAAACAGCCCCATCTAAGAGATTGTCAAGGCTTACTCAGGACCTTCATATGCAAATAACCATGATTTCACCTCTGGAAGCTACTCATTTGTCTATGAGGTGGGAAAACTAGGAAGTGGGGGTGGACATAGATGGGAACTTTGAAAGAATTGCTATCTGTTTTGCATAGATTTTAATCAATAACTTTGGTACTAAGTTTCAATGCCTGCTTTGCATAGGGTTCAACCAATGATGTACATGCATTTCTCAATGCATGCTTTGCATGAATGTGAATTATGCTCATACCCCAAATCAATACAACCCCTGGCCTAACCTCTATTAGATGGTGTCGTGCTTCCAGGTACCCCTCCGCCTTGCAGAGTCTCTGCTCTCCTTCCTTAAATAAATCTGACTCCTTTTACTCCTCCTTCAGTGGTTGTCTGTGGATTTTAGTCTTCAAATTCATGAGACAAGAACCCAGAAGATTGGCCCCAAATTCCCGGGATGAATTGCCACCACACCAAGAGCTGCAACACCCAGCTTTTGGCTGGAGGGCTGTTAGCAATATTTAGGCTGCAGACACCTGCAGCCAGCCCAGATTTTCAGTTTTGACTGGGAATGGCTGCAAACACTAGAAGCAGGCTATTTTGGCTGCTGCAATTTGTAGTCAGTTCAGACTAGTTTTGCCAGTGGCAGCAGAGAATCTGGCCTCATCTCAAAAACCCTGCATCACTGGTAAGAGAAAATGGTATTGAGACAGTTTAGGAGAGATAGTAAAATGGCTAGGTGGTCAGGACCAGGGCCCCATTCAACCACACCTAAAAGCTAGCCCCCAGAGAACAATTAAGGGGCATGCTCATGGCCTTCAAATTAAATGACCTAGAGGCTCACCTGTGGGAGCAACTCCTTTGTGTCAGAGGGGGGAAAACTAAGAAGTGTGGTGGACTCACAAGAGAACTTGGAAAGAATTGCTACCTGTTTTGCATAGATTTTAATCAATGTCTTTAGTGCTTAGATTTGGTGCCTGTTTTACATAGAGTTTAACCAATGGTGTTGGTGCTTTCTCAATGCCTGCTTTACATGAATTTTTTTTTTTTTAAAGATAGAGGGACAGTGAGAACAAGAAAGAGAGAAACAACTTTATTTAGTTTTTCACATGGCCTTTGTTGCTCCAACACATAGTTGTGTACATGGTGCTGGGGTTTGAACCCAGGTCCTCATGCTTGTCAGGCAAGCGCCAAAACCACTGAGCCACTGCTCCAGCCCACATGAATCTTAATGAGGGCTCATACCCAAATCAATATAACCCCTGGCCTAATGTACATCAGATAATGTACTGCTTCCAGGTACCCCTCCACCTTGCAGAATCTCTGCTCTCCTTCCTTAAATAAATCTTACTCCTTTTACTCCTACTTCTGATGCCGGTGATGTGGATGTCAGGTTCGTGTCCTCTCGGAGTCGAAGAATGAAACCGAGGGACACCGAGGCAAGCAGAGTAAACAGAGTTTATTTAAGAAGAGAGGGAACAGGGCAGACTTCCCTCAGGTGGGGAAGGGAGCAAAGGGCTCATCCTGGGGTTGAGTTTGTCTCTTATATATGCTATCTTTCTTCATTTGGTCCTTATCTCCCTGCCTGTGCACTTAGGGGTTATGTCTTTGTTTTTGCACTTAGGGGCCAGGGAAGGAAGTGGTTCCTCCTCTAGTGGCAGGGAGTGTTTGCCTT
>PVKS010044523.1:0-14284 GCA_004027875.1 Aplodontia rufa | reverse complement strand
GCATTACAGAAAAGTAAAAAACCGCTAGAGTTTTTAATATATTGGAGAACCAGTAAACTCCACCATATATCACTTTGGTACACACCTAGAAAATGAAGTCGTAATAAAGGCAAAAAAAAAAAAAAAAAGGAAATTTATACTTAATAGGAAAACCCTGGAATTATCGATTGTATGATTGTCTCTGGTCCTTTCAGGGAATGGATCTTCTATTTATGGCTGGATATGACCAGTTTTAACTTTTTTGAAGATGTATTCAGGGGATCTGAAAGTCAGAAGATATGTTATCAGAGCTCCATCTGCTGGTAGTTGTCAGACATGACTTCTGTGATCCCTGATGTGAGGGTCAGCTTTTCCGCCCTGTGAAAGCGCTGTCTATGGTGGGAGGACAGAGCCTTGAACTCCGTTACTTTTCAGTCCCAGATCCTTTATGAGAGCAGGATTCAGGCCCCGGACCCCACCTTCTGCTAGACTGCCTGTGTTCAGCTGCTGGATCCAGGCACAGTTTTATGAGCCTGTTTTGCAGACCTGGGGGAGGCGGGTCCAGGGCAGGGAGTGTGGTTTTAAAAATGGATGCTCCTCTTCCCTCGCTGCTTCCACAACTTCCTTAGGGCTTCAGCCAAGTCTTCTGGTCCCGTCTCCACCCTCAATCTCCCTTGCTTCCTGACGGGGCGCCTAGAGCTTGCTTTGCAGTCCCAAAGAGGTCCCACCCTGATCGGGCGGGCTGGGAGTGCGGCAACCAGCAAGCAGACAAAGCACGGAGCCTGCTTGGCCTCTTCGCCCCTGCCGATCCTGCCCCGCCTTCTCCACGCAAACCGCTGCTCTGGGCTTGTTTGGAAGCTATTTCCAGACACTGATCCTGTCGCAAAACAGAACGCAGGTCCGGGAGTGGTCCTTGCCAGAACGCTGATTTTAAAGCTGCGCGGGTTTTTCTTTGCAGATGTGACTTGGGCGGGTGGGAGTATAGGCGAGTTGTAAATGTCTGGTGGGGTGGCTGCCGCCCGGCCACCAAGACAGATCAGAACAAAGCCCCAGGTCGTTTCCAAGTCTCTGTTCCTCAAATCTACTGCTAAGATTAGGGCTGGTGGTTCACAATGCTAATCTCCCCAAACACACCTCGAAATACTGGTGAGAAGATGGAGAAATCCTGATCAGTCCCGGAGGTGCAGGGAAAGACTTTTGTCTTCAGAACGCCATCTTGCTTCTTGTTATTTCATCAGAAGCTTGTTTGATTGTTCAACAAATAAATTTCTGAATAAAAAATTAAAAAAAGAAGTCCTCCTAGCATGGGGCTCTGCTAAGGTTGGAGCTGCAGAGATGGAGACGGATTTTCTTGGTCTTGTATGGATATTTCCTGTGGGCCAATTCTGTGAAAGAGCTGATCTGAAGTCATTTTACACTTTCCTGAGAAAAATCTCCTTGAAGGGCGATGAATTCCAGTGGAGAGAGAATTTCTATGGAATGGACCACAGATATTCAGGGTCACTCAGAATCGTGTATCTTCTGGGCCTGGGGAGTCATCATAACAGAATTCATAAAAGTACCCACTAGTGATTGGATTGGATTTCCACCTGCTGGGTCTTAGCGGGCAGACAGGAGGGACCAACAGGCAGGATATGTGCCTTTCCTCTTCTTTCTTACTCCATGTGGTCAGGAGGAAACCAAGAGGAACCCACGGTATGGGCAGACCATCAGGGAGAAGGGGAAGCAGCAACCTGGTACAGAAAAGACTGATATTTCCTTTCTCTATTTCTTGCTGGGGAAAGCAACCGTATGATTTCCAAACTGTGGTTTTGAATGGGCTAAATAGCTTTAATTTTGTTAGAGTGATCCAAAGAGTCTTGAGTCTGCTTGATTTTTCATCCAACTAATCATGTTAGGGTCAGAGGGAAACAAAAATAAAGGCACATTCTGAGTACATCACAGGATGATTGCTCCATGGCCAGGTCACTCCTAGATGGTGCCATCAAAAGCAATTCAGTTGACCTCATGGTCTCCTGTTTCTTTCTCTTTAAATTAGTGTTAATAATACTGTCTTTGTGCAGAATGGGAGTGATAATGCTGGCAAAGAGTTTTTCTCTTGATAAGGGTCTGATCAATGGTAACTTCTTTCAAATCGTCTCACTTAAATGATTTCATAAAATAATAGTTTTGATTTGATCACAACTTTTTAGAAAGAGGAAGAAATCTAGATTATAAAGCATGTTATAATGCCTCAATTTTATTCTGGTGAAAGGATCTCTTTCCCTGTGTTCACTGCAGCTTTTCAATCCTCAGCAAAGGCAGACAGGGAGAGTGCCAATTTCCCTTTCTTCTGGCAGCCAGCAATCGAAACAGGAGAATTTCCATCTCCCTTTTCCCAAGAGATGGGAGGATGGGATCAAGTTCATCTCTAATGAGAATATCTGACAAACAATGCTCATTTTTAATATCCATGGTAACTATATGTTTTCTCAGAGGGTAGTTAGGGCAGAGAAAAAGTACATTCTGTTCCAATTATGTCTGATAAATTGTCACTTTGACCTCTAGTGGCTATTGGGGTGACAGTAAACAGGTGAGGGACCTTTTAGAAAAAGCCATAAATGGATCCCAAAGAGAAGCGAATATCCTTAACCTTGTGCCCCCACCTCTTCATATGGCAAAGAAACACAGACTCAAATGAAATAAAGCTGCTCATTCTGCAGCCCATCTCCTGCTACCATCTTGTCACTTACCTGGCAAGCTCTTTCTATGAGCATCTGTGTTGTGAGCATAAGTAGAAGAGGCATCCAGCTGAGGCCTTCAGGGGGTCCCAGAACTGCTGCTCACATCACTGGGTAAAGGAAGACTGTATTACTCCTCAGGGGTATGAATGCCAGTTCAGCAGAAGATGATTTCAGGGAGCATAGCTGATATTTCTGCTGCTGTTGTGCTGTGCTGAGTAGAGCCCTGTCACCATGGATCAAAATAAAGATGGCACACAGGCCCATCTGTATCAGAAAACGGAATGTCATAGGACTAAGGGCCCTATTTAGAGCAGCAGAGAAGGTCCTGCCTTAGTTCTCAGGAGAGACTATTTTCTGTGGCAAAAATATTCAGGAATTCAGGTAGAGCAGATTATAGTCTGTGTATGAACTGTTTTTGGGTGGATTTAATAACATATTGAAAACTTCAGTTCATCAGCAGTTTAGTAGAATTGTTGAAAAGGTACATTTTGGGTGATAGCAAACAAAATTTATCTGTCAATCTTTTTCTTCTTTTAATTAAAAACTTTGTTGATGAAATATGAGTAGTCAGATTGTACAGTAGGGAATTTAATAATAAAGTTATTCTTTTTCTCACCTTTCTTCATCCTGAGTTTCTGAAGAGTATTTTATTCTCCCTGGTATTTGTTTCTGTCCTAAAAAATTGCATGTGCTACTGTTTATCTATTTATCCACTTTAGACATCATCTATTGTCTTCCAAAATGGTGTCATGTACATCAGGTCCAAAGCAAAGTGGAGCTGGGTTCAGCACTTTGGATCTAGTTATCAGTGACTCTTTCGTGGCAGTGATCATGCTGATTGCTGCATACACGGTGTAGAACAAGATACTGTCTTCAGAAAGCTCACACTTTTTAGTTGGCTGAGATTTGTGTTCCATTCCATACTGTGAAGCTGTTGCTCAGAAGAGGTTTATTGGCCTGATATTACATCTCCCACTTCTTGCACATACTTAAGACCACATGTACTTCTCACCAGTGCAATGTAATTGGAAGTGATTATTTTTTGGCCAGCATGGCTTAGAAGCAGGAGTGCCTTACAGCTCTATTCTCTCCACTCTGTCTCTTCTCTATTGTAATAGTTGACAGTTCTAGAGTAACTTTAGAAACACACGTTATCAATGGCAAACTCTCCCTTAGTCTAAATCTTAATTTATTGTGTGCAGCAGAGATTTCCCACTTCCCACTCAATAGGACAACAAAACTGACCATTACTGTTATTTTAGAAAGTGTGATGTTTTGAAGTTTTTCTTCTAATACTAGGTAGAGGTCAATTTGGGAACATGTACGAGCCGAGCCAGGTATGAAGGGCAATGGTGGTGTCAAGATCGGATGAGTCAGTGGTTCGATTTAAGGGTCTGAAACTCAAGCAATGGTCTGGGATAGAGGCACAGGCTAGGGAGTTTTCAGCTTTTGGACTCCTGAGGGCTAAGTCGAGTCTGTGGCAATGTGCACATCATTTTATTTGGAAGGTATTTTGTCCCTAAATAGTAAGTCCTTGGAATTTTAGTCATTTTACTGCTTCCTGATAAGTACAGCTCAAAGCTTTTTGTGTAAAACATCAGCTATATTAAATATAATGTTCATTACAATGTAAATTTTAAGCTGATATGTCTGACTTAGAATTTTCATTACTTTAAATATTATCTGTATTCTCACGATTTGCACATTTTTATCTCCAGACTTGACTTCTTTGCACAATTCAGACTGTATCCACTTGTCTGCCTCCTGAGCGTTTCCAGTTGAATGTCTAATAAGCACAACAAAGGTACATTCACAAAACAAAAATTTAGATTTCACCATTCTTCAAAATCTCTATTCCCCATCTCAAAAAATTATAGGAGCAATTGCTCAACCTCCATGTCTATGGGGATTCTTTAGGCTTTTCTTCACTCATCCTTATTTTTAACCTTCAGCTTGAACTTTAAGTTCTATTTCCAATATAAATCACTCTCTGTTCAATACTTTGCTCTCCGTTGGCATCACCTGGTCCAGGCTTCCCTGGTTGCTTTCCTGGACTACTGTGGGAGCCTAGCTATCATCTGTTCCTCTAAATGTTTTATGGCATTCCCATGCTCCGTTTCCCATAAAGCAGTGCATCGGAAACTTATCACAGCTCAAGTCAGATGACCCTGCTCCCTGCTCTACTGAACTCTTCACCCACTGCTACAAGACCCTGCACTTTTAGACTCCATCTTTCTCTTACCAGGACCCAGCTGCCTTGTGCTGCTCTGTTTCTCATACCCTGGGGCTCCTGCACCCATCCTTCCCTTTGCCTATACATCTTTCCACATTGGCCTTTCTGTGTGGTTCAAATGTTAAAGCGGTAGCCTCTGGGGCTTTCATAGCTCCACATTCCTGACCAGTCCCTTATAGGAGTCCCCTTCCCAGATGCACTCTAGTCCCCAGGGCTCTATAGCACTTATCTTTACTTGGGTTATCTTGTTCATTAATTTCCAACTTGTTTTTGGTTTGTTGAACTTAATGTTTCTCAATCCAAAAACAAGTGAAATTCATCGAGGTGGGGGGGCTCATGCCTTGTAAAATATTTGGTGGCCTTCCTGACCTCAGCCAACAAGATGATAGCAAGAAACTTCCCAGTCTCCAGCCCAGTTTTGACAACTCAGAAAGAATATCTCTTGTCACTGTCAAATGTCTTCTGGTGGGCAAAATTCTACCTTTTCTAACTGTGAGGACCTTGGGTCTACCCTATGGACAAACTGGCAAACTGGGTTTTTAGTGAAGCTGCCCATCCAATGGCCCTGAGAAGTGGCCTCATAATGTGTCCACAAGGTTTTTGTCCTCTGTGTGTGTGTGTGTGTGTGTCTGTCTGTCTGTCTCAGATGTTCAAAAGTAAGATTTAATTATGGTTTTCTTTCACTTTCCCGTTTAGTGGGTTGTGTTGGAGTTGCCATTGGAATGTTGCTGATTTAAAGAACAAAGATTTAAATATTTAAAGAGAAATTTTAAAGAAAAAGATGATTTAAAAAATCATCATATAAGAAAGACTGTAACCAAAATGCAGCAAAAGTGTAAAGTTATGCATTAAACCAGCAGTTAATTAAAGTATTATTTTTCAGCTCTCTCTGTGTGTGTATCTGTGCATGTGTGTTAGGTCCTAAGCACTAAAGATTTAACTCAGGGGCAATTTACCCCAGAGCCTCACCCCTAGCCTTTTATCATTTTTTATTTTGATACAGGGTCTCACTAAGTTGCTTAGGGCCTCACTAAGTTGTTTAGGCTGGCCTTGAACTTGTGATCCTCCTCTCTCAGCCTCTGAAGTCACTATGATCACAGGCATATGCTACCTCACTTAAGTGCAGTTTTGATATTTTGGTATGCATCAAGTTTTAGGTTATTTGCTACAAATATTTTTCATTCTAAATTAATATTCACTTTTGTACCTAATTTAATACTAACATCCATTTGTATTCTTACTTTTTTCTGTACATTTTTGTTGATGCATAATAGTTGTCCATAATGGTGGGATTTGTTGGTACATGAACACAACATAACAATATAATTTGGCTAATATCACTCCCTGGCTCTACCCCTCTCTCTTCCCACTCCCTGGTCCCTTCCTCTATTCTCATGATCTCCCTTTGCATTTAATATGATCCCCCCCAACACACACCTTTCTGTTTCTTTTTCCTCTCTAGCTTCCACATAGGTGAGAAAACATATGACCCTTTACCTTCTGAGTTTTGCTTATTTTGCTTAACATAATGATCTCAGGTTCCATCCATTTTCCTGCAAATGACATAAATTAATTTTTTATGATGGAATAAAGCTCCATTGTGCATATACACCACATTTTCTTTATCCATTTATTCTTTGATAGACACCTAGGTTAGTTCCATAGTTTGGCTATTGTGCATTGTGCTGCTATAACCATGTGTATGCATGTATCACTGTAATAAGATGACTTTAATTTTTTAGGATGAATATCAAGGAGTGGTATAGCTGGGTCATATGGTGATTCCATGGATAGTCTTTTGAGGAACCTCCAAAACTGATTTCCATAGTGGTTGTACTAATTTACAATTCCTCCAACAGTATAAAAGTTTTCCTTTTTTTCCACATTCTCTCTAGCATTTGTTATTACTTGTATTCTTGACTTGATGACTGGCATTTTGATTGGTATGAGATGAAGTCTCATGTAGTTTTGATTTGCATTTCCCTAATTACTAATGATATTAACTTTTTAATATATTTATTCATCATTTGTATTTCTTCTTTTGAGAAGTATTTATTTAATTCATTTGCCCATTTATTCCTTTAGTATTTTTATTTTAAAAATTTCCTCCCTAATTGAATAAGACAAAGGATCATGTAACTTGGACTAACTGCTGGCCTAACCTTTCCAGAGAGAAGGTGAATTAGGATAGAGATTTCTCTGCCTTGTTTACTGCAGTGTTGTTGGTGCTTAATAGAGCAAATGTGCAGACGTGGTTTTCAGCCTCTGGACACAACTTTTGGATTAAAAACTCACAGCCTCTTGGCCCTCAAGCAGGTTAGATTGCTCATGCCTGCTGATCCTGGTGGACTCTGGTAGCTTTCAGGAATTGGTCAGGAAATACTTGAAATAGCAGTTGTACATTTATTTTCCTGCCCTACCCCATTCTTCTTTCCTCAAATGTGCAGCTGTTCAAATTGTAAGGTCTCCTAATTTATGTTATGTTTTCCTCATTGCTAAATCTTGGATTTGAAAGTTTCTCCTGTATAGGATTTTCAAAGTGAATAAGAGGAGAAAATGTGTGAGACCCACACTGCAGTGACCAGTGAATGGTAGCTGATTAAATGTTAGCTAATGTTACTCCAATCTCATTCTAGAGCATTTGCCTCCATGCAGTCATGGTTAATCATGGTATTAGTGCAAAGATCATTTTCAATATTCCCCACAAGCTCATCAAAGCCCTAGTAAGAGGTTAATCATAGGTGGTTGGGGTGGAACCATGTTTAGGTTCCAGAGACATCAAGGAACAAGGCCACATGCTTCTGTCCAAGGTTTCCACATGGGAGGAAGAGCCTGTGAGATTCAGGAATAAAGCAGTGCTTACAGTGACAGGGCCTACAACTATATTTTCACCAATAGTGCTTAATGCCCTGAGTAAGCTGACCTTCTCAGGTATATAATGAAATGTGGTACTTGAAAGGAGATTTAATAGATTATTCAGGTTTCTTTTTACTCCATTGTGTCAGAATGTATTCTGTGGGGACAATAATAGACATAAAATGAAGGTCTTTCATAAATAATTGTTTGTTAAGTCTGATATCACAGGGCTAAATCTACTACAAATGCCTCCACCAAAGAATGACAGAAGTTAACATAGGTGAGAAAAACTATCACCAAACTCTGGACTTCCCAAATTTCATTTTAGGTTGACACACTTGAGGGCTGACCTTCAAAATTACACTATACAAATTGCACAAGATCAATATTGCCAGAAAGACAAGAAAATAGAAGCAAGTAATTTGATAGGAATTAAGTAGTTGAAAGTTTGATTTTATAGCTCTGATTCTTTTTCCTCAGTAAGATATTGAAATCAAACAATACATCATTCCATAATGTCAAGATTTTACCTAATTTTTGGTGGAAATTTGAGTCTTGTGACTCTAACATGCAAAGGCTTTTGGAAGAAAAGTAGCCCTTGTAATTTTTGCTCTTCAGTCAATTAAAAAAAGATTTGACTCTATATTGCTGGTAACATCCAGAAGCAAAAATTTAATATGAAATTCATGAATTCCACAAAACTTTATTGTTTGCCTTGATGATGCCAGATGCTGTGAAAGGCACTAGGGATCCAATTTCAAAAACCAATTCATTCTCCAAGGAGCTTGCAGCTGAGAAGAGGCTGGTACAGGGAAGACTTGGCAGTGCTGGGGGTGGTTAAACAGTACCACTGGGTATGAACAGCACAGTGGTCCAGAAATGGATAGTAGGCAGGTGTTTCAGGTGAGGATTGACAGGTGATTTAGTATTCTTCAGTGTCTGGGGAACTAGGTGGATTTGGGCAAAGGAAGGAGCTTGGTAAAGTAGAAGTTAAGAGTAGGATTACTGAGGTGTTTGCTCTCCATCATAGTGGGGAGCCACTGAAATATTTTTAAGTGCCAGAGACACATGGTTATATTTGTCCTGAAGAAAGATATTGTGGCCATGGGTAAAAACAAGAAAGTACAAACCAAGTTGGAATGTCTGAGCTCCAACTGTCTTGCGGGATATTAGTATTTGTACAAGTGTTCATCGCCTGAAAAAAAAACCTTGACAGATGAAAAATAAACTAGTGTAAATTAAAATTGAGTCATTATTTATACATCAAAGATATTACCTTTTGATTTACTTCAATCAGAAATTCTATTCAAGTAGCTAAAGAGAATTCAATCATTTCACTCACATTTTTAGAATGTCTCTCTCTAAGTTGGATACATCTAGGTTAATAAACTATAAGCAACTACTTTAGAAAGAACCCTGAGAGGAAATTGAGGAAGAGTTCCCTGCAAAGACCCCACTTAAATTATTTCAGTTATTCAATTATTCTTCTTTCAATAAAATAACCTCAGGGTAATCATTTACTTTTCTCCTTATTAAGAAATTTCCCTCCTCAAACTCTCAAAGGAATGTACACAACCCAGAGACACCCCCCAGTCCTTCCTTCTAGTTATATACTGCACTTGACTTGGGTTTTCCTCAAGTTTTCCATTTTCCTTGTCCCTTGGCCTTTGTGAAGCACTCTTAATAGGGAAGAAGCAAGAGGCAGGTAGGCTGAAGGCCGCCAGGTGTGCTGTCATCTGTCTGTATCATAAGCATGGCCGCCAGCCCATCCATTTCTCTTGGGAGACAGAGCAAGGACCAGGGAGAGCAACAGAATTTCAGGCTTAAGAGAAACACAGATCTGAATGGCAAGTGAAACAAATCTACTATCTTTACAGTAACTATGCTCCTAGAGGGGCCAATCCATCAAAATAGAGTTTGTTAGGGAGGTGAAGGCCACTGAGCAATTTCCCTGGGAGACAGAATTATGAGTCTGCAGAGAAAACCTTGGATACAATAGAAGTGAAATGTACTAGGCTTGGTGTGAAATGACCAAGACAGTCTCTCGGCGTGGCTTGGACTGTGCATTGCTGCCTCACTGCCCAGTGTTTGCAAAGCCCGTCACCATTTAAGTTTCCACTGCTTCTCAGCTCTCGGTGCGCTTTGTGTAATGTTGCTCTCAGGAGAGAGAAGCAGGTGGAATTCACCCCTCTGCTCTTCCATACCATCTCCTAGGGGCCACCTCTTCGTATCCTAGATTATTAAGACCTCTTGAGAGCTCCTTATCTAAGCCTCATGCCCTCTTACTGTGGGCATCTCTGTCTATTCTCCTTTCCTCAGTCTTGACCTTTGTGTCTGAGGCCAGGTTTCTACAAGCCGAGCTGGGGCTCCATGCGTGCAGCCTTTTTGTTGGAGAGAACTCTGGAGAGGGGGAGCACAGAAACAGGACAAAAGAGAGCAAATGCTTATGGGTGGGGTAATCTGGAGACCCTTGCTCTCCTGGTCCCGTGGGATACTCCTTGAACACAAATTGCCTTGTAGAGTCACTCACCTTGATGCACATGAGTCAGTCCTTTGAACCACATGTCTGTTTGTGACTGGCTGTGGACTACTACCCTGGGGGAAAGCAAATGCTGCCTGACCTCCCAGGCAAGAGTGATGCCTTTGGTTGAGGATAACTGTCTGCAGAAGGGGTGGGTATTAGCCATTATCACACAATGTGCAGAACTGGTAGGAGGGTAGTAAGCTGGATAATAAGGTAATCAGGGTGCACTGTCCACAAATGTCCAGGGAAGGGCACCAACAGCATCAATTACGCATACTTTCTGATTTTAGGGTGGAGTTTTATACCGGTATTCAAGACACAATAAATGCCTACCGATTCTTCTTTCCCAGCAGAGTTTGCTTTGTGTTTTAGGCTGGAGTAGAGATGATGCTGGTGGAGCTACTGACGTGGTGAATAATTGCTGTGGAGAATTCTTATGTGAAGTGAGTGGGGCAATTATGCTATATTTTTTGTTCCTTATATTTACAAAACTGGGGTGAGGCAGCAAGTCTGATGTGTCTGCCAGCTATAAATATTTCCTGGTAAACATCAGGGTAGCGCAGTTTTATTTTGCTTTTTATGCAACCTCCGAGAGCTGATTGTCCAACCCTCCAGTGTGCACACATCCATCTCAGAAGCGCAACCTGAAACACCGAGTGACACATGGCAGCTGAGATGGGTGAGAGAGTCATATGCAGTCCCCCCATATTTCTGGGGGCAGCTGAGCAGCTAAGAACTACATTTACCATCTGCAGTTGCAGCTGAGTAAGGCTGTTTAACTAGTTCTCACCAATACAATGTGAGTAGAAGCGATGTTGGTCACTTTGGGGTCCATCTGCATAATAAGCAAGAATGTCTCTCCTCTGTCTCTGTTGTTCCCTCTGTTGTGTGGGTGTCATTGTCAAATTGGCAGAGAGTCAGGATGGAAGAGCCAGGGTGCCTGCATCAAAACGTGGAAAACTGTCTCAAACACCTGCATTTAACAGCGCTGTGTACAGGAGTTGTGTTTTTAAAAGATTAAGTCACTGAGATTTTGGTTCCTCAGAGCAATTGATGTTAACGTAGTTAGCAAAGGTCTGGGACCCGCAGCTATCTGCAGCAAGTGCTGACTCACAGGTACTCCTTGTGAATTAACGATGGGGCAGGTGGGTGCTTAGAGAAGTACAAATTCCCCAGTCATGGTTCAATGTCATGCAAGCATTAAAACAATGTAAATGTCTTCAATTTACTCTAAGTTTCTTAATGTAAAGGTTGCACCAGATGTGCTCAGGTGATTTTATGTTCCTATCTTGGAGTGAACACTTCCAAAGTGCCAGAACTCAGCGAGGTCTTTCACTAAGTTTTTGTAAAGCTCAATGATATGGGTGTAGTAAAATTTCCTACATAATCAAGACCCAGTCAGTTTTGTTAATGATACTTGCTCTAAGACAGTTTTTGGCACTGTAAAAAGTAGCAGAAAATACAAAAGAGAGTTGATAACCTTGGGAATAAATGCTGTAGGAGCTGACAATTTGTCTGGATACGATGGTTCCAGGTGCACACTTATCATGCTCTTATATTTCTGGGAATTTGAAAGTTCTCTTTAAGATCCGTTAGATATGGCATTGTATTATGTAATTCCTACTTATTATGTCTCCATAGAGAGAAACTAAGTGAAGTCTCAGAATACTAATGTTAGGTTTGCCTAAATAGAGATGAGGATTCCTGATCATTTGGATGAGTTGGTTAGCTTGGCGTACTTAACAGTATGAAAGGAGAATATTTTAATTTTCTGTTTGAGAAAATTCACCTTGACTTCCTATCACTGAAACAATGACTTGTCCCCACTGTGTCTTATAGAACCAAATTGGCAGTCAGGAAATGGGTCTGCTGCATTAAAATCTATTCCAAACTCATTGCTGAAGGCTGCTATTGGTGATGATGCACAGAGCGGCGGTGGGTGAATGATGCTTGGTGAAGACAGGAGCGCATCCAACGTGCCAGGAAAGCAATTAGTGTAATTCCTGTTTCCTCAAGAAGTCAAATCAAGGTCAGCAAGAAAGCTCTACTCCTTTGAAAATCTTAGGATATTCTTTGCTTTGGACTGCCGAAGGTGAGCACTTGCTTGCAAGATTCTTTCCTCAAACCACATCACCCCACACCTTCCACACACAACAGATATTGGCCAAGTAGTTTAGGAGAATTTACAAAATTAGAGCTATTTCTCCTTTTGAGTTTATTTAAGAACTACAAAAGAAGTGTGTTTCATCACTGAAAATTTTCAAACAAAGCAAAGTAAATATAGCCAAAAGCTAGTTTGCCCTAACTGATCTCATTTACCGAGCTCATCACTCCGTGTATCTATGTGGGTATACAATACACAACGTACCATGTGTTATATTAAACATAGCATTATAACATGTTATGTATTATACATTATATAATGCATGGTACATATTGCATGTGATGTGTGACTAAAATATACCTATAATTGTACTTGATTTTTAAAATAAAATGACAGAGGCTGGAGCATGGCCCAGTGGTTTCGGTGCTTGCCTGGCATGTGTGAGGACATGGGTTCAAACTCCGGCACCACATACACAACAAAGTTTCTGAGCAACACTTGTCACATGAAAAACTAAATAAAATTGATTCCCTCTTACTTTATCTCACTGTCCTTCTCTCTTAAAATAAAATAAAATAAAATAATACTACTATATGCTACACCTACATAAACATTTTTTTAAATCTGAGAATTCCCTGGATAAATGAAAAACTGGGCAAATAATTATGGTTTATGCTACAAAATATGATAATATCCCAAAATATATATTAACCTTTCTCAAACTCGAGACAATAATTCCAAAAACTATTTTGAAAAATGAACAAGAAATATAAACTGACATTCACAAATAAGGACGAATACCCATTAAACATTAAAATGTGCTTAACTGTTTTTGTCAGCTTTTTACTACTGTGACTAAAGGACCTGACAAGAACAATTTTGGGAGGAAAAGTGTATTTTAGGGTTTATGGTTTCAGAAGTCTTAGTCCCTGGTGGGCTGGCTCCATTCCTCAGGGCTTGAAGGGAGGCAGAAGTGCATGGTCCAGTAAGCAGAGCTCAATGCGTCATATTGGGAAGCATAGCAGAGGGACAAACTCCACACCAGATGCAGAGTATATACCCCAAAGGCATGACCCCAGTGACCCACCTCCTTCAGCCACACCCTACCACTCTACAAGGGGATTAACTGGCTGATTCGGTTAAAGCTTTTCTAACCCAATCATTTCGTCTCAGCCTTCCCAGATTGTCATATGTGAGCTTCTGGGGGACACCTCCCATTCAAACGATAACAACTTCACTCACTTTAAGGTAGATAAAAATATCAATCTATATTGTGACATGATTTCTCAATTATCAAATTAACCAAGCACTACAAGTCTGATACATCGTCTTGGTGAACAAGTGAGAAACAGGCATGTTCATACATTGCTAGTGGGAATGAAGCAATAAGAAGTCTTATGGAGAGCAATTTGGTGATGAGTATTTTTGATTTTATGTAAGTAAAGGTACATGTACATTTACCCTGTGACAGTGATTTCAGGTCTGTGAAATTTCACTGTGGTGTTTTGAAAAGAACACGGGAAATCATACAAATTCACATTTGAACAAAGCTATTTATTGTGTGAGTATCCATAAAAGACTGAAAACAACCCAGATTTTTATCAACAGGGAAATAGGTGGATAAAATAAATAAGGATATCTCATGTACTGATAGGTAGAGCCAGCAGGATCTGTAGTTCAATGATAAAATAAAACCTAAATGTATAATAGACTATGTAGGGCATATTTCTTCAGAAAGGAAATGAGTATGAACATAGAAAGACTAAAATCCAACTGACTTTTGGAGCAGAAAAGAATGAAAAGAACAGTGATGAAAGATATCCTTAGCTGTCCTGTCTATTGTTTTGACTTTTGGAACATGAAAA
>PVKS010044522.1:0-14384 GCA_004027875.1 Aplodontia rufa | reverse complement strand
ATTAATTTTGCTTTTTAATTTTAATTTTTTTCTCTCACTAATTCAAGTATGCAAAGTCACTTAATTTTTTTCAGCACAAAATTGATTAAGACCTGATTTTTTAAAAAGTGATAAATTAATTGCTGGCTTCCAGCCCCAAATCTTCCTGGCTTGTGAAGGACTTGAACTCTCCTTGCGGGTATGTTGTTCCTCTGCCCAGGTTACATAGTGCCAGGGTATGTGTGTGTGGTGGGGAAAACCAGCTCTTATTCCCAAATGTGCTCTTCAGGTCTCGGTCTTTGGCTGCTTGTGTACCAAGGATGCCTCAGGGAGTGGGAATCTGGGTGAAGGCAGCCTTAGGCCTGAGATCCCGGGGAGGTTATGGCCTCCTGGCTACGATTGGATATGAGCAGGGGCTACTGGAAGCCCCAGGGAGCACTGTCATTCACAAACTGCAGTCACATTCAGATTGTTTATAGCACCATGAGAAGCAAGATATTTGCCTCTATAACCTCTGGCTAAGGTCTCTGTGTGCCAGCCTTTTCTCTCTGGGTTCCACCCATTTCTCTGGAAGCTGCTGAGAACCTCAACTCATATTTCTTTGGTTTTAGGACCTCATAGAAGGTGTGTGTGTGTGTGTGTGTGTGTGTGTGTGTGTGTGTTCATCTCTCCTGACTGAATCCCTCACACTCACATCCTAAGGAGCATCTCCGAAGAACCTACAGGGAGAGGGCTAAAATGGCCCTTCAACATTAGCTCCATGTTCAGGTAAAAGTGGAGGACTAAAATTCAAGAGGAGAGAAGTTGAGTCACTGGCTTCTACTTGCTGCTGGGTACACTGTGAGGTGAAAGGGGAGGGAAGTCAAGAGACACTCCCCCATGTACTGCCAAACAGCCCTGTGCAAAGAAGAGGGGAGTGACATTTTAAGTGAAATGCCACTGGAGGCTTGCAAACCTAAAAATAAAAGTTAGCCAGAGACATCAAAGACTCAAGAATGGAAATTCAGCTAAAAATATTTGAAGACAGGGAAAGGAGGTAAAATAAAGCCATTTTTCCCATTTGTGCCTGGCTGGTTCAGCTGACTCAGTAAAACAACTTTCTCCAGCCCCCAGAGGCTCTGTCTAGCCAAGGGGAAAGTCTTCTCCCTTTACTGCCTGGGGTCTGACCTAAAAGCACAGACTTTTGGAAGATAATTCCTAAGGGAAATGAAGACAGGGCTGACTACCAGCTCAGAGGAGAAAGAAGGAAAAAATTTGTGGAGATTGATCTCAGCACATTAGCCCAGACACAAGTCAAATACAAAAAGCCAGAGGTCGGGGCTGGAGCGGTGGCTCAGCAGTTTCGGTGCTTGGCTGGCAAGCACGAGGACCCGGGTTCAAATCCCAGCACCACGTACACAACTAAGCGTTGGAGCAACTAAGGCCATGTGAAAAACTAAATAAAGTTGTTTCTCTCTTTCTCTCTCTCACTGTCCCTCTCTCTTTAAAAAAAAAAAAAAAGCCAGAGGTCAGAGCAATAAAGTGGAGGAATCCTAGACTTCTTTTTTATTTTGCCCTCAGTTCTGGGAAGGGAACCCAAGGCTTTGCGCACACCAGGCAAGTGCTCTGCCACTGTGCTATAGACATCCAGCTCTTAGTTGGTACTTTTTTTTATGTGTGTAGTATTGGGAATTGAATCCAGTACCTCATGCAAGCTAGGCACATGCTCTACCACTGAGCTACATATCCAACCCTTTTAATTTTATTTTTTGAAACAGAGTCTTGCTAAGTGTCCCAGGCTGGCCTCAAACTTGTGATTCTTCTTTCTCAGCCTCCTGAGTTGCTGATATTGCAGGTAAACACCACTGTGCCAGGCTTCCTAAAACCCTCAGAATGTCCCCAATCATTGTCATTGCACTTGAAAACCATACTAAAACTAATTCATGGGTCTGGAGCAGTTATAGCATTTGCCCAGCATGCCCAAGTACACGGGTTCAAACCCCAGCACCCACGTACACAACTAAATGTCAGAGCAACGATAGTCATGTAAAAAACTCAATAAAATTGATTCTCTCTCTCTCTCTCTCTCTCTCTCTGTCCTTCTCTCTAAAAAAAAACTAATTCATAATATATGGAGCATCACATGAGTAGAAAGCTATGCTTGTGCTTCTATAAAGTCAATTATATGTATATTATGTTGATGTGTGTGTGCGTATACCCCAAGTAACAAGTAAGAGTATGTACATTTACTAGCTTAAATCCAGGTACTTTAACGTTCCCTTGGAATGCCTGAACATTGTTTCCTGAATCTTGAATGCATATGCTGAGCACAAAGAAAATGTAATAAGAGGGGATACGGAAAATTGTGATAGAATTCCTGGCAAGTCAGGCCAACCACGTGCTTTTCCTGTTGGACTTTCCTAAGTCTCCTCCACCATCTCTGTCCACTGACCACTTCCTGGTTCCACCCTACCCTTGGCACATTTCTCATCTTCTCCTCCACCCCCCAGCATGAATGATAGGCACACACAAAGTGTAAGGTTTAGGGGAAGGAAGGGTTGACATTTCCACTTTTAAATTTGCTTAAACAAATAAATCACTGCAAAGAAAGAAAATTGCTGGTGCTCAATTGCCAGGTTCCTACCCAGCCTGATCTAGAGTGTGCTAAGGTGGCACCACATTTGGACAGAGAGGACTCAGTTCATTCTAGAACCAGTCTCTTTATCGACATCTAGCATGGGTTTCCCCATTGAGAGTACAGACCACACGGCCAGGACCAGTCACCTAATCTGTGGGTTCCAGTACATGATGAAAATGTGGGATACCTTTTTGAAAATATTAAGAATTTGAAGACAGGGACAGAAAAGCCTCAATACACATAAATTTTCCTCTTGCTTATTGTGGTTCCTCTTCTAAAATCTCTCTACTCTGTATTACAGAAAACCAAGTCCTGGGTTGGAGAGGTGACTCAGCAGTAGAGTGCTTGCCTGACTTGTGCAAGGTCCTGGGTTCAATCCCCAGTACCATATATGCAGCAAAGTGGAGGAAAAACAAAAACCAGACGAAAAAGTAAAAATTAAGTCTCTTTCTCTGTTTAAAAACAAAACAAACAAAAAACCCCCAAGTGCTATGCTGAGCCCTTTGCACATATTCCCCAATTCAATTCTACAACCACCCCAGAAGTTAAATACTAGTGTGTGTGTAACCGAGCTACACATAGCATTAAAAGCAGCAACAAAACAAAACAACAACAATAACAGAGAACTATCATCCAACCCTCACAAATAAAGCCACTCTTGTGTTTGATCAGACATGTGGTAGGCAAGGTAGGATGTTGCATCTGTACAAAATCAGATCTTCCCTCTGGCAAAATCAGAACCTCCCTCTCCAGTTTGCACCTTATTGCAGATTCTTTTTCTTTTCCTTTTTTCTTTTTTTTAAAGAGAGAGGGACAATAAGAGACACACACACAGAGAGAGGGAGAGAGAATCAATTTTATTTTGTTTTTCATTTGGCCTTCATTGCTCCCATACTTTGTTGTGTACGTAGTGCTGGAGTTTGAACTCAGGTCCTCGAACATGCCAGGCAAGCGCTATAACTATCGAGCCACCACTCCAGTCCTGCAGATTATTCTTAAAGTACTGCTAGACCCTGGATCAAAAACCTGCACTGCTCCCTACTGCCTAGAGAGTTAAGTCCAACTGCCTTACATCAAGGTCCTGCCAAGGAGGCTATCAACTACTCTATTGTCCTTACCCACCAAGTGAGCTCTCTGGTATGATCAAAGCCATGCATTCACTGCCCGCTAAACAGATCAAACACATCTGTGGTATGCCCTCAAGCTGGAATGTTCTTCTACCTCCATCCAATCTTTGTTCCATTTCTCCTGCTCAATTCAAGTGTCTCCTCCTCTATGCAGTTTTCCTGGCATGTATGCTGTGCTGTTTCATATTGTGATTTATGTTTTTATGTATCACCCTTGTGGTCCCAATGAGACATGTGGTAGATAGTTCACAATATAGCCACAGTAATTTCTCCCATATTTGTCAGACACATGCCCCTTTGCCACTTTTGCCCTCAAGAGTCAGTCTCTGCCTTCACTATTTGAATCTAAACTTGAATCTGAATATGATTCATCTTGGCCAATAAAATGCAAGGAGCAGAGATGGGACATCTCAGCTGACCAACCAAAGATGAGCTGTTCTGGTCCAAGCAACTGCCAGATGTGAGAGTGAAACCACCCTTGCTCAACCAATTGGACTAAGCTGGCCTGGACCAGAAAAGCCATCCTAATCAACTCAGGGAATTGTGAATGAAATACTTATTTCTATATGCTAGTACTTTTGAGGATGGTTTGTTATGCATAGATACAGGATTCTAAACTTCAGGTGCTGCTATGACCCACCCTTACCTGGATTCTCAGAATCCAGGTTTGCTTTTGATGACAACAACTGGAAAACAGAATGCTGAGAACTGAAGGCTTAACCTTCAGAGAGGAAGGAAATCTGAGAGTGCCTGGGAGAAGTTGTCTCATGCTCAGACCCTACATGGAGTCAACAGAGTGGTATCTGAGTTCATGCTAACCTACCTGAACTCTAGGAGTTTCTGTCATTAGATTCCCTTATCTTACACAACGACTGAGTTGTGTATTAATGTTGCCAACACATGCTGGACTCAGCTGATGGAATGGCAGGAAGAAGTTGCCCTTGGGAAGAAATATACAGTCTGGGGCAGTAATCTCTCATATATTTTATCATTTCTTCACACATCCATCAAATGTTTATTGACATTCCACTGTGAACCTGGTATTGAACTATAGACCAGGACTAAGGGAAAAAGCAAGTCTCAATTGTGGTCTTCAAGGGGTTCTAGGCTTACAGAGGAGACAAATATCAGAACGTATCTGAGCATCCTAGTTCAAGTTCAACAGGAAGAGAGATTAGCTGGGGATCTCCTTAGGGCTGAGACACATGTCCTAGGGCTCATTTTCCTGAAAAAGAAAAATTGAACAAGTTACTCTTAGCCTTCTTCCACTTGTGTATAGAAAATTTCCCAAAGCTATAAATTCATATTTGCTCAACTAGATTGAACTTTTTATTAAGAAAGCAAACAAAGGGGTTGGGGATTTAGCTCAGTGGCAGAGCGCTTGCCTAGCATGCGCAAGGCCCCAAGTTCGGTCCTCAGCCCTGAAAAAAAAAAAAAGAAAAAAAGAAAAAATAAAAGAAAGCAAACAGAAATAAGTGGTTCTTAGTGGTATAATCGTCTCCTTCAGAATTAACAACACTGTGCAGCCAGGTCCTGGGTACCACACATTCTGACCAATACTTCAAACTATGTGGCTGGAGAATAAAAGACAGTGACACTTGGGGCTGGAGCAGTGGCCCAGCGGTTATAGCGCTTGCCTGGCATGCTCAAGGATGCAAATTCAGACCCCAGCACCACATACACAACAAAGTGTTGGAGCAAATAAGGCCACATGAAAAACTAAATAAAATTGATTCTTTAAAAAACAAAAACAAAACAGTGACACTTGGTTTCCTCCAAAGCCTCAGTGACATCTTGCCTCCTGGCCAAGGGCCTGATCATGGCTCCTCAGAAGGATGATAATAATAACAGTAACTGAGCTTTGAGTGATTACCATATGCTAATAATTTTAAACACTAAATCCTTTTTAATCCTCTCAGCAATCCCAAGATAAAGAGACAATTATTACTTTTTTGCTTTACAGATGAGGAAAGTGAAACACTACGAAGTTAAGTGACCTAATCGCAGTTGCTCAGTAGGCTGAGGCAGGAAGATGGCAAGTCTGAGGCCAGCCTAGGTAACTTAGTGAGACCCTGCCTCAAAATAAAAAATAAAAAGGTCTGAGGATGTAGCACAGTGGTAGAGATCCCCTGGGTTCCATCCCTCGTAAACCGAAACAAGTTAAGTAACTTGTCCAGTCACCTAGCTGGTAAGTAGCAGATCTGGGCCTTGAAGCCCGGGGCTGTGTTCTTGTGTTGCTACAACTTGTACCACTTCGAAACTTGTCAGTTGACAGTACTGTTAGAAGACTCTGCTGGGGCCGGAGCAGTGGCTCGGTGGTTATGGCACTTCCCCGGCATACGCAAGTACACGGGTTCGAACTCCAGCACCCACGTACACAACTAAGCGTCAGAGCAATGAAAGCCATGTGAAAACGCAATAAAAATTGATTCTCTCTGTCTCTCTCTCTCACGATCCATCTCTCTTAAAAAAAAAAAAAAAAAAGACTTCCTGTTTCCTTTCCTTTCCTCCTGCTCAGTCCAGGACTACTTCAGTGTCCCTGCAACCCAGGGTTGTTTGGGCAGTAAGTGGCATTATGCAACTTCAACATTATGACTAAAATACATGCTCTTTACACATCTCTTTATTTCTTGTTTGTTTTATCCTTTCTAAACCTCAAAACAAATAAGAGCCTGACCTTCTTCCTCCAGGTAGCTTCGGAACAAAAAATTCCACAGAACTGTTAGTCAGCACTTTGCTGACACCAGCCTAACTCCAGGTTGCAGGTGACTTGAGAATCTAAAAATTCACTGATGCCCATGTCTCATTACCTGGCAGCATGCCTGGCACACCACAGCATCACTGAGTGAGTGAATGGATCCACAAGATGGGTAACAACCTCAGCTGTCAATCCTGTCCCTGCCTGTTCTAATTCCAGTTATAGAATGTTTTTTATTAAGTAGTTGAGCTGTTGTACAATCATAAATGCTTGTAAAGTAACAATATGATACATATTTGATCCCAATCCAGAGTCACCCTCACATCGCCCATACCCTAGTCGCTTGATTCTTCTATATTCCCCCCATAACTATAAATATCCATATATATATATGATTGTCAATCTTTCAGAATGAAATGATTGCATAAGTATTATTTGGCTTCTAAGGGAGATAAAGAATATGTCACATTGTTGATTGTCTCCCTAAATCCCTCCCTATCCTCCTCCTCTCAAACCTTTCTCCCCCACCCACTCTCCATATCTGTGGTTCCCCTAGATTATGTGCTGCTACACCTTTGGTGGGACTAGTATAAGAGCTTGATTACTTTTGACCTCATTCTAACCTCCACAAACGAGGGAGACTCTGACTTTGCCTAATTTCTCTCAGCATAATTTCTTCCATTGCCATGCATTTATTCTCAAAGACTATGATATCATTGTTTCTAATAGCTGAGTAGAAATCCATTGTATATACATACCATAGCTTTTGAGTCCTTTCATGCAATGAGGGGCATTTGGGTTGATTTAGCGATTGTAAATTGAGCTGCTATGAATATTGATTTTGCTGTGTCACTGTATTGTGCTGATTCTAACTCCTCTGAGAAAATACCCAGAAGAGGGATAGCTGGGTCATACTGTGGATCCATCCATAATTTTTGGAGGAGTTTCCACACTGCTTTCCAGAGTGGCTGTACCAGTCTGCAGTTCCACCAACAGTATGCTAGTGTTCCTATCTCCCCGCAACCCCTCCAGCAGCTGTCATTGTTTATATTCTTCATCTTTGCCAATCTGACTGGAGTGAGGTGAAATCTTAATGCAGTTTTGATTTGCATTTCTCTGATTACTAGTGATTTAGAACACTTTCTCTTGTATTCATTGGCTTGCTCAAGTTCCTCTGCTCCTCACCTGTCGGTCCTGTCCCTGCTTATTATACTTCTAGTTATGGAATTAAAAGAGAGAGAGAGAGAGAGAGAGAGAGAAAAGAATGGAGAGAGTTCTGACAACCTACATAGGATCTCCAGCCCCTTTCTTCCTATTTTGAATCTCTTCCCTGTTTCTCAAGTCCTTCTCAACCCCATATTCGCTTGCTCCTTTCTCTCCCCCACCCCCTTTCACACAAGATTTTCTTTCCCTCTGGTATGTTCCAACCCTATCAGAATCTCCTAATTCAGATAAGTTTTCCTGTGTTATTATGGCAGCCTGCTGCTACTAAGGCTTTCAGCAAATTTGGTTTTGTCTGCCCCCAGTTGCCCCTACCAGTTTGAGCAAAACTCCAGCCCCACAAACATCTTTAAATGGTTTTTGTTTTGTTGTTGTTTGTTGGTTGTTGGTTGGTTTTGATGTTGTTGTTTTCATACAGGGTATCACTATCTGTGCAGGCTGGCTTTGAACTCCTGGGCTTAAAAGATCCTCTTGTCTCAGTCTCTTAAGTAGCTGGGACTCCAGGGATGCCCCACAGTGCCTGGATAAGCGGTTTTAAGAGTCATAGATTGAGTTAATTCCAAATACATCAGTACAATTTTCTCCATGGGGTGTACTTGACTTCCTTAGTGAGAAGTGGGTTAGTTGAATTCATACTTCTGCAGAGGCACTGACAGGAGCTGAATTGTGAGGAAGAAATGGTTTAGGCAGGACCACAGTGTCTCACAGGGAAGGCAGGAGTAAATCAGAAACCTGCCCTGAGGAAAATCTCCAGGCCACACAGGTCAAGCATGCCTGTGAAAATTCAAGCCATGAGAACAGACAGTATCCTACGGGAGCCTCTGAGGGAGCAAGGTAACTCAAACAGAGGGCTTGTGCAAGGCAGATTTACAAACTAAAAAGGAGTCATAAGTTGCCAGCTGGAGGAAGCACTGATTAGGACCAAAAATCATGATTAAAGAGATCCTGGAGAATCTGAAGAAGTGATCCATGAAAGCAAGAATTATCTCTTGAACATCAGTCACACAGAGAGGAAACCAAAGCCAATGACAATAGAACCAACCTAGTTCTTCTTGGGCCAACCCTGGGGAAGCTGGAAGCAGCTTAGTTGAGTGGGTCAAGTCAGTGGCAGGGTGAGGAGGAACTAGCTGGGGAAATAAGGAAAGGGCAAACTATTCACATGTACCCTCACCCACCACATTTCCTAGCCAATCATGGCCCTATCAGGGAAGGAGCTTAACCCATGCGATAGATGAGTGTTTTGATATTAGACTGATCTGGACTTTTTAATATTTAAATGAGACCGGAAAAGTCTATCAATGTCTGAAAATTCATCCCAGAAAAAGACGATTTGATAGTTTTCTGAAAGGCAGGTAGTATATGTGTGTGAGCGGAAAGCTGTTTTATAAATTTTACTCATTCCATATTTGGTTTAAGCAATGGAAAATGCCTTTCAATTTGCCTGAGAGTGAAACTGTATGTGGTCCTAAGACTAATAATCCCAGAGGATGCTGACTTTGCTGGTTCAAGAGCCTGGACATGGGAGAGCCATGCACACTGGGAAATATGTATGAACATCCATTTCATGGCTTTGGTCTCAAATACAAATATATCCCTGGAAGACAATGGAGTAAGATTTGGGGTCATTTCACAGGATCATTTTGGTTCCAAGGACTCTTACCTAAAGCCCTCCTCCAGGAATCTTCCCTAGGCCTCCTTCATTCCCTCCCTCCCAGCTTTCCACCCCCAACCCAGGTGGTTTTCATGCAGAGGAAATCCTAAAGACCAAGACATATCCTGATATTTTCTGTCTTGGCTTAGTGTTGAATACCAGGAATTTTGGAGATTTGGAAAAACTATACCTCACCTCACAGGTCAAGCACATGGGCTAAGTTTTCCCTTGATGGAGCAAAATATATAAAGTTCTCAGGGGAAAAATCCTGGAACACAGGAAATAAAAGTTTTGAAGGAGCTTAAAATCTCTTAAAAATACAATTTCCCAAGATGGATATGTTTCAATTAATAGAGCAGTCACAATAGAGACAAGTATTCTAAGTAAATTACTATCTATCAAAAGCCACTTTCCATTCTTACCTCAGTTCAAATGGCAAAAGAACACTCTACCCTGTTACTCTCATTGAAGACAACTAAAAACCATACACAGAATATATGGAGGAGATATTTGACTCTCAGGTAGAAATGGTAGCAGGAAGATTAGGGAAGAAAACAGAAATCCCAAGTGAGATTGATTCATAAGTGAATTTTCTGGGGGAGGGTTGGATTTGTTTTGTTTTGTTTTTTCTTTGTGATATTCCCTGGTCTATAATCAAAGGCAACCTAGAATAGTGTACTAGGGGTGGATGTATTAGAGGTGGACAATTTTCTGGTCAAAAGATGGGAAAGGGACTCAGATCAGAGAGAATGGAGAAATCCCACTTGTTTTTAGTTATTTCCATTCTCTTTCACCTAACCCTCAGGCAACCCTGCAGGTGGTAACAGTGAAAGTAGTGTAAGCAGTAGTTAAATAAAACTGAGGAAAGGGAGCCCTCTTTCTCACCAAAATAATGGAAGGCTCAAGAGCATAGGGAACACTTGAAAAGCTTCTTGTCTGAATCTATCTTCCTGCTGCTTGGCTTTAGAGGCAAGATGCAGTCAGGAATGTGCCACAGAGTAGAGAAACTATGTTCCAACTTTCTAGCCAGGGGAAAAGTTGTCTGGAAACTAGACAGTGTTATTGAGATTATGGTGAAGAAGAAACTCAAGAATGCAATATTGCAAAGCTGTGTGTGAACACCTGGGTTCATTCCTGAGCTACAAAAGCATGAATTTGACCTCAGATATCATAATGAAATCTTCAGGTTTTGATGTACTCAACAATCACCCAGATCCCAGACTGGCTTCTGGGTGGTATATAACGGAACATATCTGAATAGCACAGAAAAATTCGGGAAGTTGAGCTAACATTAAAAACCATAGTCCAGTGGCTGGAGCTGTGGCTTGGCAGTTACGGCACTTGCCCAGCATGCGTGAATACACAGGTTCAAATCCCAGCACCCATGTACACAACTAAATGTCAGAGCAATGAAAGCCATGTGAAAAACTAAATAAAAATTGATTCTCTCTCTCTCTCTCTCTCTCCTTCTCTCTTGGAAGAAAAAAAGCCATAGTCCAGGTTGGGAATGTAGCTCAGTGGTAGATCACACGTGCAAGACCCTAGACTTGATCCCCGGCATCACAAAACAACAGCCCACTAAAGATAGGTCAGAAATTGTGGCCCAACTGAGCGCATTTCCTGTTGAAACAGACAAACAAACAAACAAAAAAAAAATCAACTTTCTCCATAGGCATCAAATGGAATAAGACTCTCAAAATAATATTCACAATGTCCCAAATGAAGAACCAAAGAGTCTCAACAACTCACAAGAATAAGCATGATCAAAAGATACCAACTTCAAGATGATGCATGTTTGAATTATTAGGTAAAAATTTTAAAGCAAGGGCTGGTGTGGTTGCTCAGCTGATAGAGCACTTGCCTGACATGCGCACAAGGAACCAGGTTGGAACCCCAGCACCATACACAATTAAGTGTCAGAGAAACAAAGGCCAGAAGAATAAATAAATAAAATTGATTGTCTCTCTCTCTCTCTCCCCCCCTCTGTCTTTCTTTAAAAAAAAAATGTTTAAAGCAGCTATTATAGCAGTGCTCTATTAAATAAGGAAGAATACAGAAATTCTAATCAGAGAGACCTATAATACAAAAAGTGCCAAATGAAAATTTTAGAACTAAAATATAAAATAACCAAAATTAAAAATCAATGGCAGACCTCAATAAAAGGGGAAAAAAGGAAGAAAAATATCAGTAAATTTAAAGATAGAGCAATAGAAATTATTCAATCTGAACTTCAAAGAAAAAATGAATTTAATAAAATGATTTTTAAAAATTGAATAGCATCACAGGAACCCTGTGGGACAACAACAACAAAATTCTAAATTTGAGTCATCAGAGTACTAGTGGAAAGAGTGGTTACAAAAACATTTGAAGAAAAAAATGGCTGAAAATTTCTGGAATTTAGTGAAATACATAGAAGCACAGAATCAAGAAGCTCAGCAAATCATAAAGAAAATGAACCAAAGCAATTCACACCCAGACATAAACAAATGAAATATAAAGACAAGGCAGGAGGGTAGGGGCATAAATCCCAAAAGAAGTCAGAAAAAAATAATATACTGTGTAGAAAAAAATTTTCCTTGAATTACTGTATTTTTCCACAGAGACCGTAAGCGTCAAAGGGCATTGACACCACATTTTAAACGCTAACAGATAAGAATTGTCAATCCAGGATTCTATATACAGCAAAAATATACTTCAGGAAAACTGATGAAACAAAAAAATTCTCAGATGGAGGTAAACTAAGAAAATTCATTGCCAATCAACCTGATCTAAAAGAAATTCTTCAGACTGAAAGCAATGATACCAGAGGAAAAATTGAACTTCAGGCTTAAGGGAAGAGTCACAGACATGGCAAATATCTAATTCAATAGAATGCATTAATTTTTGTGGTATCTTTAAAATATGCATACGGTTGAAAATAAGAATCAAAACATTGTCTAATGGGGGCTTTCAGTATCTACAGGTATAAAATATAGCATAAGAGGCAGGGTAAATTAAACTATATAGTGGTAAGTTTTCTATGTTTCTCATGAAGTATTCAGACATTAATTTAAAACAATGTGAAAGTTAAGTGAGATTTTATATATATATATATATATTTCGTTGCAGCTTTTCCATTGCTGCAACTAAAAGACCTGAAAAGAGCAATTTTAGGAGGAAAAGTTTATTTGGGGGTCATGGTTTCAGAGGTGTTAGTCCATAAAAGGCTGACTCCATTCCTTAGGGCTTGAGGTAAGGCAGGATATCATGGCAAAAGAGTGTGGCGAGGGAAGTGGTTCAAGCCATGACTCTAGAAAGCAGAGAGAGAGAGAGAGAGACTCCAAGCCACACACAAAATATTTACTCTGTAGGCATACCCACAATGACCCACCTCCTCCAGCCACACTACCAGCCTATAGTTAATCCCTATCAGAGGATGAACTCCTGGTTTGATTTAGATTGATTTAAGGCTCTTATAGCTCGATCGTTTCACCTCAGCCTTACTGCATTGTCACATACAAACTTTTGGGGGACACCTCAAACTCAAACCATAACAATGTATATAGTAGTCTATAGAGAAAACACGTGAAAAGAAGTATATGCAGAGAGTCAGTATTTATTTGAGTCAAAAACTCAATAGATAAAATATGAAAAGTTTTCAAAGAATTATAAAAGGCAAGAAGGGGAAAGTAGAAGCAAAGGGGAAAAAAAGAGAAAAATAATAATATGGTAGATCTAAATCCAAACATGTCAATAATTACATTAAATATAAATGGCCTCAACATACCAATTAAAGAGCAATACTTAGAGCGAGAAGAAAAAAAAAAGAACAAGACTCAACTATGTGCTGTCTACAAGATTCTCAAATCCCAATAAAAATACAATGATGTAGGTAGGTCAAGAGTAAAATGATGGAAAAGATATGTCATGTAATCGCTAATCAAAACAAACCTGGGATTGCTATAATAATATCAAAGTACACTTCAAGGGAAGGCAAATTAACAGAAATAATGAGGAACTCACATAATAAGAGAACCACTAATTCTCAAAAAGGCATCAATCCTAAGTGTGAATGCACCAAGCAACAGAGCTTTAAAATACATACAGCAAAAATGGACGGAATTAAAAGCATAAAAAAGTCCAGAAATATACTTGGAGATCTTAACATTTCTTTCTCAGTTATTGATCAAACAAGTAGACAAAAAAAAAAAACCCAGCAAAAATATAGAACTGAACACCATCAAGAAATAACTGGATCTAATTGATACTAACTTTGTTCCACCCAAAAGCAGAACTGTGCACAATTCTCAGCCATGCATTAGATGGCTCATCAAGACACAGTATATTCAGAGTCATAAAACAGACATTAACCAATATAAAAGAATTTAAATCATCTAAAGGTTTCTTTCTGTCTTTAATGGAATTGAACTGAAAACAACAGAAATGTAAGTGGAAAATCTCCAAACACTAAGAAATTAAATAAAACACTTCTAAATAATTATACACTAAAGAGGCAATCTCAGGAGCTGGAGAGAGAGAGAAACAACTTTTTTTAAATTAGAAGAATATAGAGATACAATTGAGGGGGAAACATTATCAAACCATCAGTAACCAATATATATATACTTTGTTATCCAGGGGTAAAATGCCAAAACATGGATGACCACGAGAAACAACTTTTTATTTAGTTTTTCACATGGCCTTCACTGCTCCTGAGACTTCGCTGTGTATGTGGTGCTGGGGTTTGAACTCACGTACTCGTGCATACCAAGCAATCGCAACAACTGCCAAGCTGCCCGCTCCAGCTCCTGTCCCTCTCTAAAAAAAAAAAAAAAGAAAGAAAGAAAGAAAGAAATGAAAATTTGAAAATATTTTTGAACTAAAGGAAAATAAAGATACTACATATTAAAAATTTTTGAGAGAGCTGCAGCAGGGCTTGGAAATTTTTAGCATTAAATGTTTCTGTTAAGTAGTAAAAAAGTTTTCAAATCAACAATCTAAGGTTTCACCTTAAACTAGAAAAAAAAAATAAGAGCAACAGACATCCAAAACCCGAAAGAGAGAAGTAATAATAATAAGAAGGTACTTGACTGATTTAAAAACTGGGCTTGT
>PVKS010044521.1:0-14284 GCA_004027875.1 Aplodontia rufa | reverse complement strand
ATCTCCAGTACTACCCAAGAGCAAATTCCCATATAAAAACTTCTAATGGAAGAAAGAAATTTTAAATAGTTGACTTTAATAGTAAAAACTGCACTATCCTCAGATGTAGCAAGAAAATATCCTATTTCTTTTTAACAAAAAGAGACCTAAAATTCTACAATGCTTTGGAAGAAAAAAAATGTAGATTTTGTTCAATATTTTAGACACACTGTTTTCAGGTCCTTAGACAAATTCTACAGAAATTTTACAAGTAGCTTTTCTTTTGCTTGGTCCACTGTTTCTGTTAATCTCTGCATTCATGATTCCTCTTTTCCTTTGGATCTCAGTTCTCATTCTCTTCTAGGCAACTCTTTCTTAAGGGTCATGCCTGACTACTACACTGTCACCTGAGATTAAATTAATTGGTAAATATCTAAATTCACCACACCTTACATTTTGAAATTTAGCAATTATCACAATATTGTCAATGTTATTTACAGCACCTTTCCACAGGACCTTTAATGAAGTCCAGAGATCACCTCTACTCTGGTCATCTAGACTTATAAATGAGTGGTCATCAAGTAAGACATGCTCAATAACTATTATTATCTTAAGTGAATAAATTAATAATCAAATGTGTGACTAAATGGAACACTGAGTTTTCATGTTTAAGATCTCAACTCTTCAGATAGGAGGAATTAGGCTTATGTCACTGGCACACATCAAAAGCAGAATCTATAGCTCCCAATTAGAAGAAATTCAGAATTCATCTCACCATTTACTAAATCATCATTAGAGAAGATAAACATAACACTGAATAATAAAAAAGAAATTTAAATGTTGAATTGTGAAGAATGTCTCAACTTTCTGACAGATACAGCTTCATAAATCTAAGTATAATATAGCACCTAATCTACTCATACCATTCACAGCACTATAAACTACCTCAAATTTTTGGAATTTGTACTTCACTCATCAACATGTAAAATGCATACACACTTTGACCTAGAATTTTTAAAACCATGTACAAACAATTATAGAAAACTCTGACCTTCATTTTTTGAAAACAGTTTAAACAAATTATATTACAATTAAATATGATAGAGAAAAAATCATGAGAGTTGACTATATTGCTGTAAAATAAGAGTCCAATCACAAAAGAAACCACATCACAGAAAGATACATAAACTTATCAAATATTCTATATACATGTACAAACACACATATACAAATATATTCATTTATAATTCCTTTTTTTAAGAGAGAGAGAGAGGGACAGTGAGAAAGAGAAAAGGAGAATCAATTTTATTTAGTTTTTCATGTGGCTTTTATTGCTCCAACACTTTGTTGTGTACGTGGTGCTGGGGTGCGAACCTGCATCCTTGTGCATGCCAGGCAAGCACTGTAACTACCCAGTCATCACTCTGGTTCCTCATTTATAATTCAGTGAGTACTTTTTGAGGAATTACCAAGTTCTTAGTGTGCCCTATGCAGGAGTTTTAAAGTAGCAAATAAGATGAACAAGGTCTCTAGGGTTTCTTTCATACTCTAACCTACAAAGTTTCCAAGTAAACATAGATGGTCTAAAAGGCAAAGTGGTATAATTAAGAAAGAGGCTAAAAAATTCTATATTTTGCATTTTATATTTTTGTATAAAGTGTTTACATTTTCTTACATTCAGCATGTGTTCATTTTACACTAAAAGAAAATGCTGAAAATCTTTAATTAGTTCATAACAGTGAAATTTTCCTCAAAGTTTCCTGATGTCTTACATCATATCAAAGACTTTGATTTGAAACTTAAATCATGCTTTTGAGATTGGATTGCTCATTTTTATATTAAGCTCACATCTAGTATTTTCTACCTCCCCATGACTTCTCCCACTTGAGTCTAACTTTTACTGAAGGAGGGAAATTTTTATACCCTAGAACACCTAATATAGTGCTTTCAGCAGCTAAGGTTCATTATAAAAGGTTTGAAAATAAATATGTTGATGGCATTAGATATTATGATCTCATTCTAAATGATTTCATGATTTCAGATAATGTACACACTTCTATTTAAAAAGTTAAAAAGGAGCATTATTCTACTATTCTCTTTTCCTGAAAGTGCTTTTAAAGTATTTTAACAGTGCTTCTTGAAACATGAAAGGTAAAAATTATCCACAGTTCCATTTTAGCTCCATTAAGACTTTCCACCCCCATAGAGTAACCCTCAAAATAGTTATGTTCTCTAGCTTATGCATTGTACAAAACTAGATCCCTTATTTGATTAAAAGATGACAGATTTTAAATATTTTTGTTTGCCAGGCAATTTCACAATTTGACCGTATGTGAAAAATCATTCTATGTAATGAACTTTAAAGTTCCTTATTGAATAAGTGTAATGCCAAAGGGTAAAATCAACTTACTGCATAATCTAAAAGTCTGAAGTATTTAATAGGAATCAGAGAAGGGATTTACATCTTAATATCCATCCCTACTAAAGAAGTACTAGGATCAAATAGGTATTAAGCATCAAAAATTAAATAAAAGGCAGGATTTTCCTAAATAGTATTTATTAAATGTGGGAGAGAAATTAGTTGCTAGAGAAGATTAGCAGAAATATAAATTTGATTAATTGGGAAGCAAATAAAAAATGTTATAGAAACCCAGGAACTAAATGTTCCCTATGTATAAGAAGGAGTTCATGAGAGCAAACCAGTAGTCTGATGAGAAGAAAATTAAGTTGGAGTATAGAAGGAGGTATTGACTATTTATTTCACGAATATGTTTAGCACATCAAGTGTCATGTGTGCTAGAGTTAAGGTTTTATGATGATATAAAAACCACTCACTGAGTTAAAAAGAAAGAATTTAAATAAAAATAAGATATAAGAAAATTCCATATGGTATCATAGAGATAATGGAGAATACCTGAAGAAGGACAAACAGGTAAGATTGGTGTGGGATGACTCACTCACAGGGGGTCCCTCCCTAGCTGGAGATGAGACCTTCTTGGAGAAGGTATGGCTCATTTGTTCGCTGGATAGCAGTTTGTTGTCTTGCTGTGGCCTGGACTAGGCCATAGTTACTGGACTAGAAGTAGCTGTCCTCTGGAAGGCAGATATGCAGCAGGTGATCAGCAACCTCAGGTATCATACAGAGGGACTGGGTATTCTCCTGGGTGTAGGTGGGTGGCTCTTGGGCTGAAGCATCAACGTCACTGAGAGATTATGTGTTCTGTATGCAAGGTTGAGGAAGAGCTGCTTGGAGGTACTGATTCCCACTGAGCTGGTCCACCACACAGCAGGCAGTAACTGCAGAAGAGGCCCCTTCTTGGGTAATGTACCTCAGTGCTCTCCACTAAGAACAAACATTCTTAAAAGGACACCATATATTATTATATAGTATGTATTTGAAGGTATATTTGGAGCTGAAGAAATTGATAATTGAGACAGTGTAATATAACCCTTGCATTGAAGAAGCATAATTTGAAAGGTATAAAATTTCTAATCAGCTTTAATAGAATTTATTAGTACAAAAAGTCATCACGGGAGTAAGCTCTTGTCAGTACTCTTTCCACAGTACACAACAGTGGAAAATGTAGATGCAATTTGATATTTGACTAACAAAAATGGAGAGTCAACAGTGAATTATTTCTCTTTAGGTATCAGAGCACAGATACAGGGAAGAAACAAAGAAGAAATTTAATTATTGTCTATATTCCTACTATAGTTTGCCACAGATTAATTCATTCAGACCTCAGCAACATTAACACTCCTCCGGTACAGTGCTTCAATTCCAGTCCTAACAGTGGCCCTGATTTCAGTTTCCCATTCCCGGGTTCCTTGGGTAAATGCACTTCTTTTTTTTTTTTTTTTTGTACCAGAGATAGAGGTCAGGGCTACTTTACCATTGAGCCACATCCCCAGCCCCATGTATTTTGTATTTTGAGATAGCAACGCACTAAATTGTTCAGGATCTAACTAAATTGCTGGCCCTGGCTTTGAATTTAGGGTCCTCTTGCCTCAGCTTCCCACACCTCTGGGATTACAGATATGCAATACTGTGCCTAAGTGTAAATATACTCCAGGTAGAAGTGTTACAGACCATGCATCTTACCCCCCAAGGGAGTTAGCAGGGATGATCAAAGTCTCTCAATAGATAGCTAATCTTAATGTACTCATTTATTTTTATAATAGTTTGTAGAAACATGTTAGGCTAATCATGAAGCCCTGAATAGGGAATTAAGTGACTAGGAGCATATGAAATAGAAATCATTAAAGAGAAAACATGAGTCATAACATAAATTTGTCATGAAATAATATTCCAGACAAATTATTTTTTTTCTTTCTTGATGTCCTTTCATGACTTGTAATTATTTCTTTGTCTCAAAAATAAAAGTTGAGGGTATTATAAAAATGCTTTTTAGCACATTTTTATTCTGTGGAATGATTTTTGTCAATGCAATATGTTTAAAAATTTTGTGCTAGACAAATATAATAAAAATCCAGGGACTCTTATCTGATGAAAAGTACAGAAAGAACAGAGACATTATAAAGAATCTATACTCAATAACATCATGGTTTGATAAAGATTTATGTAAAAGAAAGATATCCTGATGATAAGCAGCAGAAAGAACAAGGCTATTTACTCAACTCACATGAAAACCACATATTTCAAGCCAAACATGAAAAGCCAAGGGTGGTTAAGTTCTCTCTCTAAGGAAGTTCTTCTCTAAGCAAGAAAAAGGAAAAGAAAGGTGGTGGATATCTCCTGAAAGTCAAGTCCTGAAAGTCAATTATAGTAGAAGAAAGGGACCAGGGGGAGGAAGAAGAGGAGGGAAAGGGGAAATACTGGGGAATGCTTGGCCAAATTATATTGTTATATCATGTGTATGTGTGAATATATAACAACAAATCCCACCACTGTGTTTAATCATAGTGCACCAATAAAAATGTGAAAATATAGAACACTTTGTTTCCATGAATATCAAGTGGACTAAATGAGTTATGACAAAGGACCTAGTCGATGGCAATGACTACTGCATTTCAATCTGAGGAAGAAAATGAGCAATTATTTACTAATAAGTACTTATAAATTAAGTTTTACATGTCAGGCAATGTTGCCAGAATTAGATTTAGTAGCAAACCAATCAGGCTGGGTCTGTGTCCCCATAAGGTTATTGTACTAGTGATGACAGGTAGATAAGGAAGGAAGAAAGACAGAAAAAAATAATGAAGAAAAATGAAAGAAGGATTCTCAGATAAAGGGAAGTAATAAGTGCTCTCAGTTTGGATGGTAGCATTGGAAATGATTAAACAAAAGAGGAAACAATATTTAAGATATATTTTAGAGAAGAGGCAATAATTTTCACTAATATCATCTAAAGGGATATGGAAAAAAATGAATAAAGTAATACTGCATTTTGTTAACTGCTATGAATGTGTGCATGCACTCAGTTGTGAGGCTAGTTGGTAAGTAACACCCTTCCTGGGAAAATGAAAATTGGTGTGTATTCATGGATGAAAGACACACTACAAGAGAAGGTATAGAATAGAATGGGTAACTACTTCTAGCTCACATTTCTCAGTTCTGAGAACCAAACAGGTAAATGGGAATATAAATTGTTCCTGACTATGTGGTTGTTCTCTGGATCTGTTGAAATATTTTGTTGGTATGAACATATCAAGTCTGTAAATCTTGTTGTCATTTCCAAATCTGGAACCAGTTGATAAATGTATAATAAGTTTGATAGTCTGCTGCACATTGGTTCAATGATCTCACCTTAATTAAAATAGAAATATAGATTTCTGGGATAAATTAATTTGTAATCATGAACTAATTGGTAAATTGGAGACAACCAGATTAAAAAGATTCTTGGAGATTCTTGCCATAAATGAAAGAGAAATGGATAATAACTAAAGAGGAATGGGGGACTCCAAGCAAGTTGCATTTATTATATTGCAACACATATGTATGTTCATTGAGAAGGTATAACTGGCTGGGGTGGGCATGAGACTGAATTAAGCAGTGTTTGTGAATAGATAAGGATGTAAGAACTTAGACACAAGTAGAACATAGTAACAGAAAGGCAGAGTATAAGTAAAAATAATATAAGAGTTTTGGTGATAGGAAAATGATATGTTTTCCTTACCATTGTTTTTGCTTTCTCAGAGAAATAAGAAGCAAAATCCAAAATGAAAGAAGAGAAAGTTTTGGCATTTACAGACAGAAGTGAAATAGTATTCTAAGAGGGGGGAATTCTGTACAGAAATGTAGTAGGCTTGATGTCACAGTAACTTGGTTAAGATTACAGACAGGAAGATCAGAGAAGGTTTCTCTAAGAAGGGAATGTTTAAACAAACCATTAAACACAATGTATTTAGCTACACAAGGATCAAGAAAAATATCATTCCAGGAAGAAGGAACAGCAAACACAACATCTTAAGGTAAGAACATACTTGTGTTTAAGATTTTGAAATAATCCTGTGCTGTTTGGGCATGTGACAGATAAGGTGCTAAAAGACAGAGTGGGAGAATTAGGGAGGAAAAAAGCCTATTAATTTCTGTAAACTAAATAAATAGATTAAGATTTAACACAGGCAGTTACCTGTTTAAATGTTCTGCTCTTTTGGTTTAGCACATGCTATGATTTGGATGTTAGGTGTCCCCCAACAGCTCATGTGTGAGACAGTGCAAGAACAGTGAGAGGTGAAATAATTCAGTGAAGTACTCTAATAGGGATTAACTTGGTGGTAACTGAAGGCAGGTAGAGTGTGGCTGGAGGACGTAGATCATTTGGGGGGTGCCTTTGAGGTATATATTTTGTATCTGATGAATGGTGTCTCTCTCTGTGGTTCCTGATTGCAATGCCCTGAGACTCTTTCCTCTACCACACTGTTCCTCTATAATGCTCTGCCTCATCTCAAGCCCCAAGGAATGGAGTCATCTGTCTGGACAGAGACCTCTGAAACTGTGAACTCCCCCCACCAATTTTTCCTCCTCTAAAATTACTCTTGTCAGATCTTATAGTCATAGCAGTGAAAAGGCTGACTGAAACAATATGCTAACTAAAAACTAAGCAAAACGGAAAAGTAAGTACCATGAGATCATAAATGATGTGGTTGATCCACAATAAGCTTGATAAAGGGATCTACCAAACCCTGTATTGTAACTCTTATTGCCAACTGCTATGCCATGCCAAAACAGAAGGATTCGCTGAAAGACTGATAATTCATCAGAGCACTTGCTTACCTGAATCCATTCACTCATGTCCCCTACTGTGTTTTCTAGCCCAATATAGTAGGGAAGTGGGTGACAGGACCTCACTAAGAGACCTGCCTGCAGGGTGTTATGACCCAGTCAAAAGGAATCCACAGGGGGTGCCCTATGAGAGGGAAGAATTGAGAGATGAGTTATGAGTTATAAGTGGCCAATTGCTGGGATATGACTCATACCAGGAAAAAATATAAAGTAACAACAGAATAATGGGTCTTAAAAAAAAAAAAAGAGCAACAGCAGCAAAAAGAAATGGCAAATATGCTTTTAGGCTTCTGATTTACAGAAAGACACAGCAGTGGATAAAATAGCATGAGTCACATGAGATTTTGCTATTTCTTCTAAATCCTCCTTTCCTATACACCAAATTCTGGAGAAGCCAAGAACAATAGCAGCTACCTAGTCAGGAAGGAAAGGAAAATATATAAAATATATTTATTATCTCTGTTTTAGTCTTAAAAATCTGAGTCAGATCCAAGCTGTAGAGGGAGCGCTTTTAATTATATGACAGATTGAAGCGTTTTTATACTTCACTCCTCTGGCCTTTTTAATACCAGAAAACAAGTGTGTTCATCAATGCATCAATGTGACTAGATAAATTTGTAGAATTAACTCAAGAAAACATCCTGAGATGCAGATGAAAACTCTGAAGGAATGATTTTTGAGTGGCAGGGGTAAAATAATAGAGATATATTTCCTTTCTTACTCATTTTTGAAACCAACTCATCTAATAAGTGAGTCAGACGGGTGTTTTATCAGGAGATTGTTTGAAGGGTTTCAGCCAGAGAGTGATATTTTCTAATTAACAGATTGAAGAGATCACATTACTGGCTGTGTGGGAAACAGACTTTAGGAGAGAAAGAAAAAAAGAGGACAGATTATAAAACTGTGCTTAAGTGCAGGAAAAAATATGGTGGTAATTTGGGATAAAATGGCTATTAGTGAAAATGAAGAAGGGTCAGTTCTGTTGCAGGCTTGCAAGGTAGATTCTATAGGATCAAATGATGTGGGAGGAAGGGCTACAAAGATGAGAAGTAATTCTTGTATTTTAGACTGAATCAAATGAGCACTAGCATTCACTGAGATGTAAAATATTTGGCAATGAGCAGAGTACAGTAAGAGAGGGAAATTCATATGGTTTGGTCATATTAAGCTTGAAGTATTCAGTAGATACCATTTGGAAATGTGACACTTGGAGCTGGTGGCAGGGGTCTGCTGTTATGGAGGTGAGGCAGGAACGATATGTAGATTTTAAAGTCTTCCATACACAGAATGTAACACCCTTACTTTAAATAAGTCACCCAGGAAAAATGAAAAAAAGGAAAAGAGCGAGATGCCAAGAGAGAAACAGGACGCACTCCAACATTTGGTGTGCAAGCACACGAGAAGAGGCACAATGGTCAAGGAAATAGAAAGAAAAAGTCTTATATCTCAATGTTATGAAAAAAAAGTTTCAAGAACAGTTGAGTAGACACAGTGTCCAAAGTTGATAAAAACTCAAATATAAAGCAGGAGGTACCATTGATTTGGTAAAAAGTAAGTTATTAATGACCGTGACAGTTATTTTTAGTGATTTAACTGAGGAAGAATACAGGGTTCAGAAAGTGGAGAAGAGAGAGATGAGCAAATCTACACACAAGCTGTGAATAAATCCTTCTATCAAGAAATGAATGAGAGACAAATATCCTATCAGATCATAATAGGATGAAACTAGTAATCAACAGCAAGAAAATTAACAGAAACCACATAAATACATGGAGAATGAATAATACCATCTTAAATGAAGAATGGGTCAAAGGGAATTTGAGAGTTGAAATCAAGAAATTCTTGGAAATCAATGAGAATGAAGACAGTACATATTGAAATCTCTGGGACAATAAGAGAGCATTCCTAAGAGGAAAATTTATAGCACTGAGTGCCTACATCAAAAATCTAAAGAGATCCCAAATAAATAAGCTTATACTCCACCTCAAATCTTTACAAAAAGAACAATCCAATCCCACGAATGGTAGAAGACAGTAAATAATGAAGATCAGAATTGAAATCAATGAAATTGAGAATAAAACAAGCACAAAAAACTCAACAAAATGAAGAGTTGTTCCTTTGAAAAAATAAATAAAATCGACAAATTCCTAGCCGATGTCATCAAGAAAAAGAATGAAAATAAACAAATGAATAAAATCAGAGAGGAGAATGGAGACATCACCATTCACCCTTCTGAAATCCAAGGATTATCAGAACATATTATGAAAAACTATAATCTGCCAAGTCAGATAATCTGGAAGACATGGACAAATTCCTAGCCACATGACATTTCCAAATTAATACAGGCTGATATGGAAACCCTAAAGAGACCAATATCAGATAGCAAAATTGAAACAGCAATTAAAGAACTTCAAAAAAGACCACACCCAGGACATAACTGATTCTCAGTTGAGTTCTACCAGATCTCCACAGAAGATCTAACACTTCTCTTTATTATGAATTTCCATGAAATTGAAAGGGATGGAATCCTCCCAAACACTTCTTATGAGGCAATAAAACCCCAAAAAAAGACACATCAAGAAAACTAAAGACCAATATCTATGATAAACATAGATGCAGAAACTCCTTAATAAAATTCTAGCAAACCACATTAAAAACACATCAAAATGATAATACACCATGACCAAGTGGGCTTCATTCCAGGAATGCAAGGCCGGTTCAACATATGCAAATCAATAAATGTGATCCATCCATCACTTAGAATTAAAGACAAGAAATGAATGAGAGACAAAAGGTGTAGAAGCCAGAAAAAAATATGTATGATCAAAAGATATTTATAAAAAAAGTCTGTATTTTAGTCAGCTTTTCACTGCCATGACTTAAAGAATCTGATAAGAAAAATTTTAGGATGAAGTTTATTTTGGGGTCTCATAGTTTCAGAGGTAGTACATAGGTAGCTGTCTTCACTCCTCAGAGCTCGAGGTGAGGTTGAACATCATGGTGGAACAGTATGGCAGAGGAAAGCAGCTCAAGGCATGACTACAGGAAGCAGAGAGAAAAACTCCACACCAGATACAGGATATATACCCAAAGGCATGCATCCAATAACCCACTTCCTTCAGCAACACACTACCAGCATGTAGTTACCAGTTAATCCCTAACAGGGAATTAACTCACTGATTGAGTTAAGGCACTCATAACCTAATCATTTCATCTCAACCTTCTTGGACTGTGTCACATAAGCTTTTGGGGGCACATTTCATTCAAACCATAATACCTGGCTTGATAAAGCACACCTTTAACCCCAGTTCTTTGGGACTGAGATAGGAGACTGCAAGTTTGAGGCTCACCTAAACAACTGAGACTCTGTCTCACAATTAAAAATAAAAAAAGCAAAAAACTGATAATCTCAAAAATATACATGAGCATTGGTAAGAATAATTCAATGGTGATGGATAACTCAATAATGTAGGATAAAAAGTGAGATTGAAAAAGTGGTATTGCTGAGAACTTCGCAGATAAGGAAAATCCAGCACAGAATTTGAGAGTGTGGTTTTGGTAGTTGCAGAGATTTCTTCTGCAGTCAGAAGTACAAAGGCAGGGATTTAGGGTAAAGGAAAGTTATTTTTATGGTGATAACATGAGAACATTCCTATGAAGTATCTTTTATTTATTTTCTAATTGAAATGATTCAGATAATGAACTTCTTTTGATCTTTGATTTAGAGAAACTGATTCTCAAAGGTATGACTGTCTTAGCAATTGTCTTGCTGTCTTATCATAGTAACAATAGCAAACATAATATGACATCATTCTTTTTTTACCTTTTTCACTGGATTAGAAAACCACTAATAACCTAGAATACCAGATTAATTTGAAAAATCATACCTGCAATCACATCTGCTATTTCTATTTTCAGCTTTGCCTTCAAAATGAGCAGTAAGGGAAGATAATGGGAGTCTGCATTATGTTGTCCTGTTTAACTTTAAAAAGCCCAGATTGTTCTAAAAATTCACTTTTACCCATGTTTAGAATGGATTAAACTTTTTTTGCAGTTGATAGAAGATTAAAGTCAATGAGTGTCATATTTCATGTCATTAAGAGATTAGAGAGTGGAAACTGAAGTCCAGCTGAAAGAAGGCTGGTAGCCAATGGGTCAGTGTTGCAGGGTACATCTCCAGGGCTCCATTTGTATCAGTGACAAAGTGGACAATGTGTCCTGCAATAGCTAAGTAAAATAGTCCTGCATGATGCTGACTTAGTGTTTCAAAATGAGGGCAAGAGCTTGGCACAAGCTCTTCCTTGACTAAATGGCCCCAAGAAAATTCAGTTAAATACACTATTGGCTCTATTACAGTGACTTGGAAAATGACATACTTCATAAAAACCCATAATTACACCTGGTTCCTTTTAAGACAGAACCAACTTTTATTGTGGACCCCATTATTTTAGGTTTTAATAAAATGTGTCATGGTTTTAAAAAGAGAGAAGATTATTTACTTGGACCATTAGAAGAAACTTTGGATATCCAAGTTACTAACTTAGCATATATATGAATGCACAGCTTCAGGGGCAGATTTCAATACTTCTATTTGATAGCTCCATTGTACAGAAGCCAAAGTTAACATTATGAAAATAGACATCCTCATGGGTATTTTACTGTAAAAGGTCATATTTTGACATAGGAAATGAGTATGTTTTTACCTAGCCTCCGAAAGGTTTGGAACCCAAAGCAGAATTTTATAACTAAGAAATGGATATGGATATTTCCCATTTAATAAAGAAATATTTGTCTGACTTAAATTGAAATGAGTGAATCAATAATTGGCTATTCATTGGATGCACCAGAAATTTCTATTTTGCCTCCTGTTATTTACTACTCAGAAAACTAAGAAAATGCAGGTAACATGAGTAACTGGCTTCACCACATTCTATGTAACCTGTGTGCTTTATAACATAGTTGCTACCATATCTGTTTTTGTTATTGACCATAAGGCTTAAATTGAAAATCATAGCTTTTTCTTGTATTCTTATTCTATATTTCCTTCTTATTGCCCTCTGCAGGACCCAGTCAGTTGATCACTTTTAACTGGTGGAATAACCCTGATAAACAATAGCTCACAAGATTCAGGTTATCCTCTATTTATTGGATTCTTATAACTTACCTATTACTGATAATAGGATAATAAAGTGTGTCCAATGCATGCTAAAAATTAAGTTGTAGACTACATATTAGTACTTATTGCTGCCATAACACATTACCTCAAACTTAGTGACTTTCACAAAATCCAAACACTGCACATTTATAGTTTTATAATTCTAGAAATAAGAACTTTCAAATAGGTTCACGGTTCTGTGTTCCTTCTGGAAGCTCCAGAAGAGAATTTATTTTCTTGCTTTTCCAGCTTCCAGAAGGCACCTGCATTTTTGGCTCAGATACCCTTTCAAAGCCAGCCATGTAGCATCTTTATATCCCTTTCCTTCTCTCTTCTGTTTCTGAATCCTCTCTGTATAAGGATCCTTTTAATTACATCATTGGGCCTGCTGAGATAATCCAGGATAATCTCCCCATCTCAGCATCCTTTAATCCCACCTGCAAAATTCATTTTTCCATATAAGATAACAGTCACACACTCCATGAATTAGGGTGTGATTATCTTTCAAAGAATATTATTCAAACCATCTTGCTCCAACTCTTCCTCACTGCATAGCAGCAAAAGAAGTTTTTCTTGATAATCCGAATTAACCATCCCAGAAGTAGTAAAAACCTGTTTCTGTCTGTTGAATTATTATTATCAGGTGCCAAAAAACACTGGTCAAAACACAGTATTAATTTCTAGCTTAAGGGAACCATGACTGTTGCCTCAGGTCTTAGGACTCCCAAATCTATTGAGTCAAGGATGGGCAAAAGAAACAAAAACCAGCAAGTGTATCATTAAGCATAACAGTGGAAGAAGTCTGTTATTTATGTCCTTTGGTTCCTAGAATCATATTTTGTCAGTGAGGGAAGCAACTCTAAATACTAAGTTTTGTTTAATTGTGTCCTAGACAACATTCCAAGATGTGACCCTCTGACACTAATTTAGTCTACTGGAAACTATTTTATCACAAACTTGTGAATTTATGGGAAAGAGTTCCTTGTCTAGTAGAAATATTAATATATTAACCATATATTAATAGATAGCTTAGTAGTATACTGGATTCAAGATACCAGCTGGTGAGAGATATTTTTATGAATTTTACTAAATGCCTGTTTAACCTAGTTATTATTAAAAACTAAGTTATTTAAATTCACTGTGGAAAATAAAATTTCACTGAGATTCTAATAACATCAGTAAAATACTCTAGCCTCCTAAAATCACTTTTACATTTTGAGAATTAGGTTTATAGCCATCTGTCTAATTGATTTCCCTGATCAATAAGAACAATAAAACTTCTCTTATCTCCCCCAAAAGATCATATGATTGCAGGTCAGAACAGGCACCTAGGTTAAGCTATCAAAGTGCTCAAGAAAATAGGATGTTACCTCCCTAGTATTAAAGTCAATTTTTTTTAAATTTAGATTTGGGGAAATTTCTTATGATTTGAATGTCTGCTCCAAAACTCATTTGAAATTTAATTTTCACTGCAAGAGTAAAGAGATATATTAAGTCTCATGGCCAGGTTTAATGCCTTTAAAAAAGAGAACTCAGGATTGGATGATCACTTTTACCCTTCTCAGTCTGGTGCCAGGTGAGAAAGAACATAAAGCATGTGGCCTTCAAGACTCTATCTTGAGAAAATACACCAGGCCCTCATTAGAGGAGAAGCCCACTGATGCCTTGGTATTGGATAGCCCAAGTCCAGAACTGTACAGAAAAAAAAAAAGTTCTGTTCTTTATAAATTACCCTGCCTCAGGAAGTCTGCTATAGTTACATAAAATAATTAGAATAGTCAGACACTTTAATGGGATTTATCTGGCTCTTAGAAACATGTACTTAAACTATAAAAGTTTAAAGGGAAAAATCCAAAATGGAGAAACTAAGATCCTTTCTTCCTCTCTAAAAGAAATATTGTTTT
>PVKS010044520.1:0-14285 GCA_004027875.1 Aplodontia rufa | reverse complement strand
TTTTTAAGAGAGAGGGATAGTGAGAGAGACAGAGAAAGAGAGAAACAACTTTATTTAGTTTTTCACATGGCCTTCGTTGCTCCAACACTTAGTTGTGTATGTGGTGCTGGGGTTTGAACCTGGGTCCTCGTGCTTGCCAGGCAAGCGCCGTAAACACTGAGCCACCGCTCCAGCCCTTTTTTTTTTTTTTTAAGAGAAAATCATTTTTATTTATTTTTTCATCTGATTTTTGTTTTTCTGACACTTTTTTTAAAGAGAAAAAGAGGTAGAAAATGAGAGAAAGTGAGAGAGTCAGTTTCATTTATTTTTCCATCTCGCCTTTGTTTCTCCAACACTTAGTTGTGTATGTAGTGCTGGAGTAGGAACCCAAGTCCTCATGCATGCCAGGCAAGTGTTCAGAGCGCTAAGCCACCAGCTCAGCCTTCCAACTTGTTTTTAAGTGTAGGGAGTATGAATTCGTAGATAGAACAGAGTGCTGTGTGTCTGATGACCAAACAGACTACGTTTAATTCCGTGTTAAGGGATGGGGGAATAGGAGATGTTTATGCATTGGGAATATTCTGAAATTAACTTTTTAATTAGCTTGAATGGAAATATTGAGAATCTAAGCAAATAGAAATTACCTGAAAAAGTATGAGCTACATCTTCATTATATTTGGTAGTTTATAAGATTAGTTTCTCTATAAAAGCTAGTTGCTTGATTTCCATTTCCAAGTTGTATTAAGTATATATTTTTTCATGATAATTCAGTTTTTAAGCACCTTGTTATTTTTATATATTTTCAGCTGCTTGTGAGTTTTCTGAGAAGGACATAGCAAATATTGAACATCATCAATCCAGTAATAAAGATTTGAACACCATTGAGAAGCGTGCAACTGAGAGGCATCCAGAAAAGTATCAGGGTATTTCTGTTTCAAACTTGCATGTGGAGCCATGTGGCACAGATACTCGTGCCAGCTCATTACAGCATGAGAACAGCAGTTTATTACTCACTAAAGACAGAATGAATGTAGAAAAGGCTGAATTCTGTAATAAAAGCAAACAGCCTGGCTTAGCAAGGAGCCAACAGAGCAGATGGGCTAAAAGTAAGGAAACCTGTAATGATAGGCAAACTCCCAGCGCAGAGAAAAAGGTAGATCTGAATGCTGATCCCCTATATGAGAGAAAAGAACCAAGTAAACAGAAACCTCCATACTCTGAGAGTCCTAGAGATACCCAAGATATTCCTTGGATAACACTAAATAGCAGCATTCAGAAAGTTAATGAGTGGTTTTCCAGAAGTGATGAAATGTTAACTTCTGATGACTCACATGATGGGGTTGAATCAAATGCTGAAATAACTGGTGTATTAGAAATTCTAAATGAAGTAGATGGATTTTCAGGTTCTTCAGGGAAAATAGACTTATTGGCCACTGATCCGTATAATGCTTTAATTTCCAAACGTGAAAGAGTCTGCTCAAAAGCAGTAGAGAGTAATATTGAAGATAAAATATTTGGGAAAACCTATCGGAGGAAGGCGAGCTTCCCTAATTTGAGCCACGTAACTGAAAATCTAATTACAGGAGCATGGGCCACAGAACCACAAATAGCACAAGAGCGTCCCTTCACAAATAAATTAAAGCGTAAAAGGAGAACTACACCATGCCTTCATCCTGAGGATTTTATCAAGAAAACAGATTTAACAGTTGTTCAAAAGACTACTGAAAACATAAATGAGGGAACTGAGCAAATGGAACAGAATGATCAAGTAATGAACATTACTAATAGTGGTCAAGAGAATGAAGCAAAAGTTGATTATGTTCAGAAAGAGAAAAATGCTAACCCGATAGAATCATTGGAAAAAGAATCTGCTTTCAGAACTAAAGCTGAACCTATAAGCAGCAGTATAAGTAATATGGAACTGGAATTAAATATTCCCAATTCAAAAGCACCTACGAAAAACAGGCTGAGGAGGAAGTCCTCTACTAGGCATATTCATGCACTTGAACTAGTAGTTAATAAAAATGCAAGTCCACCTCATCGTACTGAACTACAGATTGATCCTTGTACAAGCAGTGAAGAAATAAAGAAAGGGGATTCCAACCAAATGCTTCAACTTTTGGAAGATGAAGAACCTGCAGTTGGAGTCAAGAAGAGTAACAAACCAAATGAACAAATAAATAAGAGGAATACCAATGATGCTGTCCCAGATCTGAAGTTAACAGGCTCTTCTGGTCTTTTTACTAACCGTTCAAGTTCCAGTAAACTTAAAGAATGTGTCAGTCCTAACCTTCAAAAAGAAGGGACAAAAGAGAACGTAGAAATAATTCAAGTGTCTAATAGTACCAGAGACCCCAAAGATATGGTGTTAAGTGGAGAAAGGGGTTTGCAAAATGAAAGATCTGCAGAGAGTACCAGTATTTCATTAGTACCTGATACTGATTATGACACTCAGGACAGTATCTCATTACTGGAAGCTAACACCTTTGGAAAAGCAAGAACAGCATCAAATCAACATGTTACTCAGTTTGTAGCAGTTAAAAACCCCAAGGAATTTATCCATGGTAATTCTAAAGATACTAGAAATGACACAGAGGATATTAAGGATTCATTGAGACATGAAGTTAACCACCTTCAGGAGACAAACATAGAAATGGAGGAAAGTGAACTTGATACACAGTATTTAGAGAATACGTTCCAGTTTTCAAAGCGTCAGTCATTTGCTCTGTTTTCATATCCAGGAAAACCAGAAAAGGAATGTTCAGCTGTCTGTACCCCCTCCAAGTCCTTTCAGAAACAAAGCTCAGAAGTCACTCTTGAATGTGAGCAAAAAGAAGAAAATCAGGGAAAGAAAGAGCTTAAAATTAGGCATGTACAGGCAATTAATGCCACTATGGGCTTTCCTGTGGCTTGTCAGAAAGATAAACCTGGTGATGATGCCAAATGTAGCATTACAGAAGTTTCTAGACTTTGTCCATCATTTCAGTTCAGAGACAATGAAACTAAACTCATTGCTGTAGATAAACATGTAATTTCTCAAAACCCATATCTTATGCCATCAATTTCCCCCATAAAGCCATCTGTTAGAACTAAATGTAAAGAAGAAAAGTTTAAGAAACATTTAAGGTCACCTGGAAAAGCAGTAGGATATAAAAGAATCATTCAAAGTACAGCGAACATAATTAGCCAGAATAACATTACAGAAAGTGCTTTTAAAGACGTGAACTCAGGCAGTATTAATGAAGTAGGCTCTAGTACTAATGAAGTAGGCTCCAGTATTAATGAAGTAGGTTCCAGTGGTGAGAACATTCAAGCAGAACTAGGTAGAAACAGAGGACCTAAATTAACTGCTGTTCTTAGATTAGGTCTTATGCAACCTGAAGCCTATAAACAAATTCTTCCTCTAAGTAATTGTAAATACTCTGAAATAAAAAGACAAGGAGAAAATGAAGTGGTTCAAGGTGTTAATAGTGATTTCTCAACATGTCTAATTTCAGAGAACTTAGAACAACCTATGAGAAATAGTCATGCTACTCAGGTTTGTTCTGAGACACCTGATGACCTGTTAGATGGTGGTGAAATAAAGGAGAATACCAGCTTTGCTGAAGGTGGCATTAATGAAAGATCTGCTGTTTTTAGTAAAAGTGTCCAGAGAGAAGGGTGTAGTAGAAGCCCGAGCCCTTTAGCCCATACATCTTTACCTAAGGATCATCAAAAAGAGTCCTCAGAATCGATCATCTGTAGTGACGATGAAGAACTTCCCTGCTTCCAACACTTATTATTTGGTAAAGTAACCAAAACACCTCAGTCTACCAGATGTAGCATTGTTGAGACAGAGTATCAATCTAAGAAATCAGAGGAGAATTTGATATCATTGAAGAATAGTTTAAAAGACTACAGCAACGAGGAGATACTGCCAAAGGCATCCCAAGATCATCACCTTAGTGAGGAAGCGAAATACTCGGGTAGTTTGTTTTCTTCCCAGTGCAGTGTGCTAGAAGACTTGACTGCAAATACAAACTCCCAGGATCCCTTCTTGATGTTTGATCCTTCTTCCAAACAAATGAGACAACAGTCTGAAAATCAGGAAGTTGTTCTCAGTGACAAAGAATTGGTTTCAAAGGATGAAGAAAGGGAAACTGGCCTAGAAGATAATCATCAAGAAGAGCAGAGTGTGGATTCAGACTTAGGTATTAGAAGCAGATTTTTGTGTTTGCCTCTGCCTGTTTTATAGAACAAACTAAGTGTTTATGCCTTTGGGGGAGCACATTTTTTGAGTTTCCAAGTACAATTGCATTAAATGCTACTTAAACTTGAAACATGTTCCTTCTAAGATTCTTTTCCTTAAAAGTCAGAAGTCCTTCACCCAGCTGTCACATCTTCCCTGTTTGAATGAGCTTTAATGTCCTATTTGTTGATGGACTTGCTTCTAGTTTTTATTGTTAAGAATTGTAAGAGGAGGGGTTGGGGCAGAGTGCTTACCTTGCACAAGAAAGGCCCTAAGTTTAGTCCTGAGTCCTGGGCCCTGGGGCCGGAGGGGCAGGAGGAGAATTATAAGAGGAAATGCTGGTAGCAAGGAGGTTAATCATTTTATGTGACATGAAGGTAAAATCGGTCCTATCAACGGGAAGAAGCAGCACATTGAAGTTTTTATATCTGAACCTCTGTTTTCATTATCATTTAAGGTGAAGTAGCATCTGGGTATGAGAGTGAAACAAGCATCTCTGAAGATTGCTCAGAGCTGTCCTCGCAGAGTGATATTTTAACCACTCAGGTAAAAAAGCATATGTTCTTATGTGGTATACCTTGCAATTAGTGGTATGTATCCACATTCTTAAGTCTGCTGAGATCTTTGAATTAATGGCATAATAATTATGTATGGTGCCTTGTTTCCTCAACTCAGGTGAACACTTCTGTGGCACTCACACCACCCTTTATATCATACACACGTACACTATCTAGCTCTCTGCAGACCACTAAATACTGAATTTAATAAGTAAGCTGAACCTTGAAAACTATGTGCCCTGTAACAAAACATACAAAAGCACCAGGGTATCAGGAGAGCGATGTGATTATTCTTGGAGCTAAATTGGAACCTTTAGGGCTCTCTTCCTATTAGAGACTGTCTGGTGTTTCACTGTTTTCTTCCTATTTCTGTTTATGACTTTTACATGAAATCTATTAGTTCTTTTTTAATTTAGAGCCAGTAAATCGTCTTTAACAACAAAAAAGGCACAATTTTGCACGTAATGGTTAAGGCCAATAATTTTGCTACTTATTTTCTTTGTGTGTGTGTGTGTGTGGTACTGGGGATTGTACTAAGGGGCTCTCCTCTAACACTGAGCTGAGCTATATCCCCAACCCTTTTTATTTCTTATTTTGAGACAGGGTCTTAGTAAGTTGTTGAGGTCATCTTGAACTTGCAATCCTCCTGCCTCAACTTCCCCAGTGCCTGGAATACAGTTGTGCCAGCTGTGCTCAGCTATTAATTATTAATACTTTTGAAGGGGCTATAACAGTTTTAGCATGTCTACATTAACTAAATAATTAGGTGCATTAGTTTTCTGTATTCAAGGCAGGATGATCTCCTAAAAAAGCATTCTCTCTGGGCTGGAGTAGTGGCTCATTGGTTGGAGTGCTTGCCTGGCATGTATGGGGACACAGGTTCAAACTCTAGTACCACATACACAACTGTGTTGGAGAAACAAGGGCCAGATTTAAAAAATGATAAAATTGATTCTCTTTCTCTCTCTCCCTCTCCCTCCCTCTCTCTTAAAAAAAAAAAAGGCATTCTCTGTCACACCATTTAATAATTAGGGGGCATACTACAGATGTTGCTCAGTGGTAGAGCATTTGCCTAACATGTGCAAGACTGTTCAGTCCCTCATACCAGGAAAAAAAAGCCCAAAAAAACTGTAGGGTTTGGAGTGTCGCCCTACAGTGGTAGACTGCTTGTCTGTTATACACACGGCCCTGCTTCATAGCACCATAAACAAAAAAAATATTGGCATCATCTTCCTTGTTGAAACTGCCGATTTGCTAATTCTTATTTTGTAGAAATAGCACCAAATTTTACAAGTTCTCATATTCAAAAATCGTGCTCATCTAAGCTCATTTTTCCATGTATTTAATGTCCCACTAGATTGACAACTTCTTAAACCTTTTTGCATTCCTGGCACATAGTCCTAGGCAAAAATGCGCACATAGCTATTTCTGGTAATGATGTTGGTAAGAATTTTGTACCTACCTGTGTGACCTTAGGTAATTTGCTTACTTTTTTTGAACTGTACTTGGCATATTCTTAAAATGGAGCTATATAGATTCTTTTGAATCATATTACTGTGAATTCTTTTTCTCCCCAAAATCATAAATACACTTTAAGCTGCCAGAAAATGAATGATGTTCTTTTCTGAATTTATGAAGTGCAAAATTAGGGGAAATAAGAAAAAAGGTTTATTCTTACTAAGTTATATATATATGCATTATATAAAACTAAGAGAATACAGATAAACAAGAATCATCCATGGATGAACCTTCAAAGCACTGAGAGAAATAAGCTTTATGTCAAAGGACAAATATTGCATGATGCCCCTTATATAATGTACCTAGAATAGTCAAATTCATGGAAACAGAAGGTAGAATAATGGTTACCAGAGATTTGGGAGAGGAGTGGATGGAGGAGAGTTCCTTTTTTTTTTTAAGATAGAGAAAAAGAATCAATTTTATTTATTCATCTGGTTTTGTTTCTCCAATACTGATTTGTGTATATGGTGCTGGGATTCGAACATGGGTCCCCATGCATAATAAGCAAGCGCCTATTGAGCCACTGCTCCAGCCCCAGAGTTCCTTGTTTGATGGGTGCAAATTTCAATTGAGGATGATGAAAAAGTTTTGGAGATAATAGTGTTGGTTACACAACATTGTGAAAATACTGCCAACTGAACTGTACCATTTGAGATGGTAAATTAGATAAAATTTTATAAGCTATCCAGAGATAGTTGTATTAACTCATTGGTATATATCCTTCCAGTCTTCTTTCTTTCTGTTCAGGGGTGTTTGTGTATACCTTATCTTCATTTGTGCTGGAGATTGAACCCAGGGCTTCATGTATGCTGAACGCACACTCTACTGAGGAGCTTGCTCCCCACCCCTATACATTTATCTTTAAAAAACGTTCAGATAATATTCTACATACTTACATTGTAATCTGACTTGTACTGTGTTGTTGAAATTCTTCAGTGCCTTTAGTTTTAATTACTATATAGCATTCTATACTGTGGATATATCGTAATTTATTCAACCTATTGCTGAATGTTGAAGAATTCAGGGTAAGGGTCACAGCATGCTGTTGTGTACAGCACTATGGTAGACATCTTAGTAGCTAAATATTTGTCCACATCTCTCAAAATTTCCCTGCCATAAATTCCTTGAACTGGAATTTTTTAACTTTATTTATTGTTAAATTGTCTTTTACAAAGATTAAACCAGGGGCTGGACCAGTGGCTCAGTGGTTGCGGCGCTTGCCTGGTGTTCGCAAGCACACGAGTTCAAACCCCAGCACGCACGTACACAACACAGTCTCGGAGCAATGAAAGCCACATGAAAAACTGAATAAAATGAATTCTCTCTCTCTCTCACTGTCCCTCTCTCTTTAAAAAAAGAAAAAAATATATATATTTTATATATATTAAACCAATCTTTGCTTCTCCAGCCCCTATGATATTTGGTGGTTCCCATTTTCTTGTACTTTTGCCATCACTGGGTAGTATCCAGTTTTAAAATTTTCCAAATCTTATCAATGCTGTAAGGACCACAGAAAGAGAGGGCATGTCTCCTACTGCCCTTTCTCTGCATAGTAAATCCCTCTAAACCTGAAGACCCTTGAAATCAGGGAAGAAACCTTTGAGATGACTACCTGATTGAAACTTGAGTTGTCATCAGTATTCAGTTCTGCAGGATTGCCATGGTGATTAAATTGATGAAAAGACTTAGGTGGCCTTTTCTCTATTTACAGTTCCTCTGATCCTTTCTGGATATGGATTTGGGGCTCTGTCAATATGCCTATCACCTAATTATTTCCCTTGTGTTTCAAAGTTTTAGGTTCCAGTCTTTTATTCCATCTGCCTTAACCAGTCTGTGTTATATTTGACATTCAATAAACTAATTCTTTGTTTTTTTTATATCCCTGATATTATTCCCAGAGATATGTTTATTTGTTCAGGATATGTTTTGCAAAGTTTTTTTTTTTTTAACTAAACATCTACTCAAAACAGAGCATACATCAGATTTCAGGTTAACTTAAATCTGGAGTAGCACAGACAGGTAAAATGATCAAAGTACAACAGGCATGGTGGTGCATGCCTGTAATACCAGCTACTCAGGCTGAGGCATGAGGATCACCAGCTTGAGGCCAGCCTGGGCAATGTCGCAAGGTATCATCTCAAAAAATAAAAACAGATGGGATGTAGCTCAGTAGTAGAACCCCCTGGATTCAATCCCCAGTATCACACACACACAAAAAAAAAAAGTTGGTATTCCCCCTTCCATTTATATAGAACCAGAAGCATTTAGAAGATAAAAAATGCTTAATTTGTTATCAAATAGTATCTGTTCAAGGGACAGTTCTTTCCATTAAGGAGGTCATGTGTCTCACTTGGAAATACTGATATTAGCAGTACAGTCCACATAATGAGGGATCATCTATTCAAGATGGATAGATTATTGTTAGGGACTTCCAAAGGAGACATTTGAGCTGACAAGAATCTTTCCAAGAGGAAAAAAAAAGGAGGCAGCAATTGAGGCAAAGGTTCAGAGGCATGAAATGTCCATGAAACACAAAATTGTCCTGTGTCACTGGGAAATGGGAGAGATGGGGGATGTTGGAAAGGAATAAGAGAGAATATCAGGGTGTGCAGGACCTTTTGAATGCAATGTTTAGGAATTTGAACTTTATCCTGAGGATCATAATGACTAATAATTATGTAGTATTCAGAAAGTATTAACTTCTCATCTGAGCAGTGGTATACCACAAAGGTCCTTATAGAAAGAAGAAAGAGAAATGAAGTACATAGTTTTTAGGAATTTTGCAGTAATGTAGTTGTATTAAAAGTAAAATAGCATAGTGATGAAAGAAGAATAGAGCTCATTAAGGAGATACTTCAGAATTAGAAGCAAGAAGACTTGGCAACCTGTTTAGTTTTTGTTCTCCTTAATGTATTTGGCCAATTGCTGATAGGGGAATTTATCTAAGTTATAAAGTAATTCCTTTGAGAAAACCTAAAGGAAAGTTATCTAACTAATTCTCCCTGTGCTGTTTTTTTCTGATTCAATGGCCACATAGAGGATAGACATGATGATTGTGGCTGTACTCACTAATTAGCTTCTGGAGCAGTGGTAAGGTATCTGTGTACAGTTTTATTCTGGGTTTACTGAAGCAAGGCCTGGGCTACAGTTTGATCAGTGATGTAAGTACTCAGGAGTACCACGTGGTGGCAATGGTGCTGCTGCAGACATTGGCAACAAAGCAGCCTCAGGGCAGCAGTAGAAACCTTTGTGAAAGTGGAAATATGTTTTCTATCACACACACACACACCCTGAAAGCTATGAACTCAGTGTAGCAGAAAAAAGAAGATGGCTTGTTTTTTAGTAGAGGGCAAAGTCGTTTTCAAGGATAAGAAGAAAGAAAGAAACAGGGTGAAACAGTTCGTGTTTACACACCCCCAGCTTGCCAACAACTATCAATTTTCCTTCTAAAAGTGATGAAGAAATGTATATTTTGGAAAATTCCCTATGTACCTAAATTCTTTGCTTATCAAATACCTTAAACTTTGCAGATTGCTTCTTGAAACAGAGCAATAAAAAACAGGAGCCTCATGAGCAAAGAAAACCTATTATCTTTGACTGAAAACAGCTAACTGTCCTTACAGGCTTTCTTAGGGCTCTTTTTGTTTGATACAGCACCTTCTAAAATGAGCTATAGGGGGCTGGAGTGGTTGCTCAGTGGTAGAGTGCTTGCCTGGCATGCTCAAGGACCCAGATTTAAACCCCACCACAACACAGACAACTGTGTGTCAGAAAAACAACAAGATGAAAAGCTAAATAAAATGATCTGTAGGTATACTGTCCCATGTAGAGTGGTAGCACCATGAGGGCTACATCCCCCGTACTAGGACAGTGCACAGTAAAGAATCCCAGAAAAGGAGGAGCCCTCATAAGTCAATAATCTAGGCAGGATTACTGATAGTGTTTTTCTAAAATGCCATAGGAAATGTTCAACAGTTCATCAGTTTCTTTTAAAAATCACTATTTTTCAGGGACGAATTGTAAAGTCTTAGGAATCTCACAATACCAAATCTTTGAAATAATAGCCTGTGTAAAATGTTAACAAATTCATGCTAATTTTAAGTATCAATAGTGTTTAAGTACCTTATTTTTTTACTCCTTAGCTTTATTTTATTTATATATATTTTTTTCTTTTTTTTCTTTTTGTGGTGCTAGGCATTAAACACAGGGCCTTACACATGCTAGGCAAGTGCTGTACTATTGAACTACATCCCCAGCCTTCACTCCCTTGCTTTAAAAGAAAAACACCAACTACAAAAGGATATCACAAGGGGTTATAGCAGTGGCTCAGTGGTTACAGTGCTTGCCTGACATGCTTGAGGACCTGGGTTCAAACCCTAGCATCACGTATACAACCAAGTGTTGGAGAGACAAAGGCCAGATGAAAAAAATAAAATTGATTTTCTCTCTCTTTTTCTCCCTCTCTCTGAAAAAAAAGGGGGGGGATATCATAATAAAGCAGGGTTATTTGTTAGAACTGGAGAATTTTTCCCTTTTTACCATCATTCTCAAATAATTTCAAGGGCATTAATTTGCATGAATAAGGTTAGAATAAAAGGTGTTCAGCCAGAACTCATAATTCTATACGAGGTGATTTCACTTCCTATGTTGAAATTGATTGGTGTGACATATTTTCACTTTATGGCAAGTTTCTCAAAGTGTATAACTTTCTTGATTTTGCAGCAGAGGGATACCATGCAAGATAACCTGATAAAGCTCCAGCAAGAAATGGCCCAACTGGAAGCAGTGCTAGAACAGCATGGAAGCCAGTCTTCTGACAGCGCCCCTTCTCTCATAGCTGACTCTTGTGCCCCTGAGGACCTGCTAAATCCAGAAGAAAGCCTGTCAGGTGAAGGTCTGTAATGTTGGCTAAAATCCCAGTATCTTAAATAGAGTTCTTCCTTTCCCTAAGCCTTTGTCTGCTTCTGAAAAGTGTTAAACTCAGGGGCACTTAACCACTGACCCACATCCCCAGCCCTTTTTATTTTTTTTATTTTTATTTTTAAAGAGAGAGGGACAGAGAGAGAGAGAGAGAGAGAATCAAATTTTTATTTGGTTTTTCACGTGGCTTTCGTTGCTCAGACACTTGGTTGTGTATGTGATACTGGGGTTTGAGCTTGCGTACTCACACATGCGGGGCAAGCACTGTAAACGCCGAGCCACTGCTCCAGCCCCCTTTTTATTTTTTATTTTAAGACAGTGTCTCACTGAGTTGCTTAGGGCCTCACTAAATTGCTGAGGCTGACTTTGAACTTGCCATCCTCCTGCCTCAGCCTCCCAAGTTGCAGGGATTGCAGGCATGTTCCACCGTGCCCAGTTTCCCTCTCACTCTTTGAAAAAAAAGAAAACTATGGGAGAAAAAAAGCTCAGGCCTACATACTCTTTTTAGCACTGGTGTCCGAATACAAAGACTTATTTAATGTGCTTTCTGATTTATAGAAAGAGACCTCCTCTAGTGCAGGAATTGCACTTTGAGTTTTTATTTGGTAAGATAGAATATCAGGCAGGTTTTTGATTTACTGAATTTTTGGGAAGTGTTTTGTTTTTGGTACTGGGGATTGAGGCAGACTTGTAAGTAGACACAAACATTGACACAGAAAAGAGAAACTTCTCAGGAGACCCACACAGAGAACATGGTGCTTAAAGAACAGGCAAGAGTGGTAAGCCCTTCCAAAGTGTTCTTCACTGCTATTTCACAGATCCCTAGCTGACTTGTACTGAAGTTCCTTCTCCAACATTCCTTTCCACCATCCTAATAGGGGCCTGAAGGCCTCCTTTGGAGTCTTTCTAGGAATTCAGCTTTGTTCAGAATAGTGTGGTTGGTTCCTGAGTATGAGTATGCCTTGAGTATTTTTATATTCAGAAAGAAACAGTAGCTCATGCATGGGAAGCTAGGAACTCTATTGCTATAGCAGTGGTTCAAATGTATTTCCTTAAATGCTTTCTTTGTAACTGCATCTTCATTTGGTTCTCCCAGATAATGAAGCTCAGCGTCCCATCACTTGTAGAGTTCTCTTCTTTAGGGTGCTGTCATTGTCTTCATTCTGAAAACAGACTGGGCTTTCATTTCTAATGCCCAAGATATAAAATGTTGCTGTCTGGCTTTGAATATCTGTGTAAATCTACTATCATCTTTGGCATATATGTGTTTTCTTTTGTTTTGTTTTTTCCTGATGATCTGTTGATAAAAATGTTTCTTTGTGGCTTCATTTAAAAAATATTTTGAGCATTGGCTTAGTATCAATTCATATTTTGAGCCTTTTCCTCCTTAAGATGACATGCATCTAATTGAAACTCAATTGTTTTTTTTTATTGGTGCATTATAGTTTTACATAAAAAGGGGGTTTGGGGGTGGAGCCGTGGCTCAGTGGTTATGGCGCTTGCCTGGCATACATGAGGACCCGGGTTCAAACCTCAGCTCCATGTACACAACAAAGTGTCAGAGCAATGGAAGCCACATGAAAAACTAAGTAAAGTTTATTCTCTCTTTCTTTCTCTCTCACTGTCCCTCTCTATCTCTTTTAAAAAGGGGGGTGGGGTTGGAGCTGTTGTAAGTGGCTAAGTGGTTATGGCACTTGCCTGGCATGCACTAGGACCCAGGTTTAAACCCCAGTACAACTAAGTGTTGGAGCAACAAAAACCAAATGAAAAACTAAATAAAATTGATTCTCTCTCTCCCCCTTTCTCTCTAAAAAAAAAAAGAAGGGGTTTGTTGTTACACTTTCACCCAGGCACACATCATAACAATTTATTGTAGGCCAGTTCCCTCCCCAGCATAACCCTCAAAACTCAAATTTCTTTCTTCTTCTTCTTTTTTTTTTTTTTTAAGAGAGAGGGACAGTGTGTGTGTGTGTGTGTGTGTGTGTGTGTGAGTGAGTGAGAGAGAGAGAGAGAGAGAGAAACAATCTTAGTTTTTCATGTGACTTTCGTTACTCCGAGATTTCGTTGTGTATGTGGTGTTGGGGTCCGAACTCATGTACTTATGCATGCCAGGCAAGTGCCATAACTGCCTAGCCACTGCCCTACCCCTCTTTTTTTCTTTTGAAGAAAGAGGGACAGTGAGAGAGAAAGAGAGAATCAATTTTATTTAGTTTTTCATGTGGCTTTCATTGCTCCAAGACTTCATTGTGTACGTGGTACTGGGATTTGAACTCACATAGTTGCAGATGCCAGGCAAACTCCATAACCACTGAGCCGCCAATCCAGCCCCCAAAACTCAAATTTCTTAACCTAGGGAAAAAAATTGTTTACTTTCTGCTATACTTGTAACTTCATTTTAAGTAGATTTTTTTTAAATTTTAGAATAATTTTGGATAAATTACAGAAAATTTGCAATGATATTGCAGTGTTCTTATGTATTCCTCACCCAATTTCAGTTTCTTCCCGATGTTATCTTACATTCCAATGGTATTTTTTTCAAATAGTAGATTACTATTTGTGGTATATGTGTGTTGTTTGTTTGATTTTGGTACTGGGGATGGAATCCAGGCCAGGGTCTCTTTACCACTGAACCACATCCTCAGTCCTTTTCTTTGTTATTTTAAGATAGGATCTTGCTGGGTTGCTGAGGGTAGTTGCAAGCTTTTGATCCTCCTGCTCTCAGCCTCCCAAGTCACTAGGATTATAAGTACATACCACCACACCAGACCCAATAATTTTAAATATAATTTTAAAAACCCTCCTAGGGTAAAGGGGGGATATATGATGTGTACCTATATGAAAGTGTAACAACATACCCCTTAAATATGTAAAATTAATGGAAAATAAAATCTTGTTTTTAAAAAAAAATAACCCGGGACTGGAGCGGTGGCTCAGCGGTTTCAGCACTTGCCTGGCAAGCACAAGGACCCGGGTTCAAACCCCAGCACCACGTATACAACTAAGTGTTGGAGCAACTAAGGCCATGTGAAAAACTAAAGTTGTTTCTCTCTGTCTCTCTCACTGTCCCTCTCTCTTTAAAAAAA